>BQNB010114513.1:10062-21739 GCA_026074375.1 Tanacetum coccineum
TAAATGTCGTCACATAAAATGAAATCCTAACAGATCGCTTAAAATCATTTTCAAGAATTTTGATTTTCTTGAGTAAATTGGCTTGGATATCTTTGGATTAACTTGAACTTTTCGTAAGTTCATTTCTTAACATCTTATTTTTCTGTTCTTCAACAGAAATTAACACGCAATCTTAAATTTCTCGAGTCAATGATACTTCCAAAAGTCGATCGATCTCATTTTGTAAAATATTTTCTTTTGGAGATTTTTTTGCAACTTTTTGTTCTATTGATTCAAAAATATTTAACATTTCCTGTACTTCGTCAATGAGTTCTTATTGAAGTTCTTTCAAATTTTTTAACAAAGAATCAAACATCGGAATTACATCAGTTTTATAAAACTCTCGTAAAAACTTTTGATTATCAGACATCCATTTTTCTATCTTCTAAAAGAGTGACATCAATTCATTTTCGTAGATCGTGAATTGCTAAACCCATTTTTTCAAACATATTTAACAATTTACTCTCTTTTGGCATTTTGGAATTGGTAAATTCGATGTAACTTCTTTTGACTCAGAACAATCATTGCAAGTGGAAGGAAATGAAAAATATGTTTGTTCAACAAAAGGTTCTTGTTGAGGAACAAATGTTTCATAAAGAGCATTTAATTTTCCATAGTTAAGTTGAACCATTTTGTTTCTCATTTTCAATCGACTTTCTTTCGCATCCTCTAAAGTTTCCTCAGAATCAGGTGAATCAATCTTTAAGTTAGTACTATCAAGCATTTCACCATGATACATTTTTGGTTGTGCTGCAATGGCTTTCTTGAGACATTCGGGGATTTTTATAACCCAACCTATCTTTGAGAAAAAGGATCATAAACATTATTTGGTTGTTTTCCATGCATGTGAATTGTATGAATTGATTCACCCATTTTCAAAACAATTCTATAATGAGAACTTAATTTCTCTTCAAGATCACAAATATCATCAAGATATTGATTTTCTCGCTCTTTGAAAGCATTTTTAGCTAACTGAGTTTCATGTTGAATTATGAGCTTTTCATTTTCAACTTTGAAAAAATCACTTTCAATTTTATCTTTTTCTTTTAAAAGTTTGTTTATGGTCTCCTTATCAGTACGTATTTCACGTTCCAACTCTTTACATGTTTCTTTATATTTTGAACATTGAATTGTTTTTGACTCAAATGTTTTGACTTAATCCTTAAACGTCTCAATCTCCTTTTGTAGCATCTCTTTTTTCTTTTTAAGTTCATCGTTTAATCGTTTTTGATTTTCAGCTTTTCTTTAAACATTGTATGCCAGCATTTGAATATCATGATATTCATCATAAGCATTTGAATAATGTTCAGATGTGCCACCATTATTTTCCACATAAGGATCATCAAATATGATATTGGAATCAATATGATCATCATCAGATCTGTGAATAATAGTTTTACGTTTCACATCATGATTACTTCATTAGTTAGCTCTTTTAATTACTTCAGACTCAGCATTGTCATCAGCTGGTTAAATTCGAGCCATCGTGATTACTTCAGTAGTTAGCTCTTTTGACCCCAAATAGATCTTGCAAACCTTGTTAAAGGGTTAGTTGTCTTGAATAGATTCAAGACAACTATGCTAGAAACTTTGTTGATACTAAAGAGTATGCGGAATCTACTCTTTAATACTTAGAAGAATATCTATGTAATAGAAAACTGTAATGCAGTAGAATGAAAGAACAATGAATATAACCAAAAAGCTTCAATATTATTATGATGAATAATACGAGTACTCTGTCTAGTACTATGGTGTACAACCTTGAAGCTATGAATGTGTCTATCGTGATGTTTTTACAACCATAACTTAGGATCTCCTTTTATACATCAAGGAGTCCTTTACAAGATAACTACAAATCTTCTAAACTTCTATAAGAAATCAACATATCTTCTAATTATATAGGATATTCACTCGTTCCCGATACACACTATATATAATAAGTATATAATATATAAGGGTAAATCAATAGTAGAAAGAGAGTAAGTATTCCAAGAGGCTTTTAAAAGATTCACTTTTATCCAAAGCAAAATTCCTAAAAAACCTACCCGGGTCGTTTCCCGTCGAGGCGTGAATTGAGAATCGGTCGAGTTCGTGATCGCGTTTTTGAATGGTTCAAAGATTTTTTGTTTGGATTCCTAATTCTATAATAATAATGCTAAAACAAGTAAAGATAAACTAAAAACGAAAGCAAGGAAGGATTTAAACCTAAAAACGAGAACGGGATTCTAAACCCGTACTTTAAAAACCAAATTGTGAAATTTTAACTCTACGGATGCAAATTTAATTTTCCTAGGTGCTAAATGAAAAAAGAAAATTTTAAAAAAAAGAATTATATTTTTTTGACATTTTAATAATTTTTTATGAATTAAAAACTGTTTTAATAAGAAAAATTAATTAAAAACAGTAAACTTAATGGGAAAAATCTAAAAAAATGCAAAAAAGTCCTAAATGCTATGAAAGGCCTAGGAAAAATAAGCTCGCGATACTAGTTTATCAAATAAGCTCTAAAAAGATGGAAATAAGCTAGGGCTTTTTATTTCAAAATGTGACCCAAATTGTGTTTAAGAAATAAATCATGCACTAGTAGACCAGATGGCCCTACTGGTGCTGATGGTTAGTGTGTGTGTATGGGGGAACGTGTGTGTGTGAAAAGGGAGGTCACTAGGTCGAATCCTTGTGGCTTCCCTTTTTGGAAATTATTTTTTTTTATTTTTCTTTTTGATATTTGTAAAATAAGCCAAAATGATAATCTTTAAAAATTGACTTTTTACAAAAAACACAAAAAAGCATATAATTAAGCTAGAAAAGTTGACAGACTTTAGTTTTTTTAACAAAGGCTAAGATGCTAAAACCGTTAAGCTATTTTAGATGTAAATAAGCTAATTGAAATTGAGATAAGCAAACACAGACCTAATCCTACACCTAATAAGCAATTCTAAACAGAAATAAGCACAGAAAACAATAAGCAAAGCTAAGAAAAGGCCAATAAGCACTTGTAAAAAACTACCAATCAAACAGTCCTAGAGGCACTTTTTGGACTTAATTTTAAGCAACCTATTGGATCCTTATGGCTATACGGCTTATACCTTTAAAAAGCTTGAACAATAGGCTACTAGAATCAGCAATAGAAAAAGAGTTTGAAACACATACAAGCTAAGAAAAAGCCTTGTGAAAAGGGGTGTTCACACTGAGCACAACCTCTTTGGTTTTTCTTAAAAGGACAAATAGCTATATGCAGGCCTAAATTAAGCAAGAAAAATAAGACTAAAATTTAAACTAAGTTAAGACAGATAAAAATTGACAATCAATGAGCTTATGCTCAAAAATGCAGACCTTAAAACTAACATTAACTAAGCTAAAAAGGAAATTGAAACATGACTTTTGGAAGTTTAAAAAAGACTTGACAGATTTGACTTGAAACAAAATGGTCAAATGAAAACTCAAGGGACTCTTTCCTACTGCATTTTAGGCTTTAAAAGAACATAAAACAGACCTTAAAAACAGCTTTTAAGCAAGGATCCAATATAAGCAGTTTTAAAAGCTTTTGGTTCCACAGATTTAAACAACTTGAAAGAAATACTTAAAGACTCACTTCTAAAACTTAAAACCTTTAAAAACAGCTTAAAAAGACTTAAAGAAGGCTTGCAATAAGTTAGCCAAGTGACCCAAACAGTTTTTAAACTATTTTGACCCTTTTTTGCCTCTTGTCCCAAACACCCCTTTAAATGTCAAAATCAAATTTTAAGCTTGATTTTCAAAGTTTTAAGCAAAATTCTTAAAGGACAGATGACAAGCAATGAATAATAAGCATTAAGGAACAATAAAAACACAATAATAAGCACTCACAATAAGCAAACAATGAATGAGCAGATTAAGCTATAAAAGGCAGTTTTAAAGAAAAACTTAAACCAAGCACATATAAGCAATAATCAAAGACAAATAAGCATGAAATAACATAAATAAGCAATAAAAAGCAGGAAATAAGCAATAATAAGCAGATGAACAGTAGATAAGCAAAAACTTGAAAAATAAGAAAATGGAAACTCACAAAGGTCCAAAGCTTTTGTCAAGAGAATAAGCTCTCAAAACAGCTTATACCAACCTATATGCTTCCCAAGAAGCTCTAACCCAAGGCCATCCATGATTTACCTTGCTCCATGAATTTCTTTGACAGATTCTTTTTGTGATTTTTGATTTTTAAGACAGAATTAAAAATAAGCTTTTATATAAGCTTCAAAAGCTTTAGTAAGAGCTTAGTAACTGAATTTAGAAGACAATGTAAGTAAAGGACAGAATTTAAAGAAAACTTAAAATTTTTATTAACATAAAAAAATTACAATGCAAGTATTTAAATGACAAGTAATTAAATGACAATATTAAAAATGGACAACTTTGTTAAAACAAAACATGACTTAACAAAATTTGTCAAAAAACAAATAAGCTACACTAGCCCTATTTTTATACTAAAAGCTCTAAGGTCTTGAGCTTCACCTGTGTGCTTCTTCTGTGAGTGCTTCAAGAGCTGTGTTTGTAGTGTGAGAGAGGTCAAAAGGTCAATCTCAGCCATCCATTTTTTCTTTGTCCCCAAGGTGGTGATCACAGCCCTTTATTTCGTTTGTCCAATAAGATGTTAAGGGATTGCCAACATGGCAATTGGCTTCTTGTGAGGTAGGGTTAAAGGGAAAGTGATGGTTTTGTTGTGGTGTGAAGGGTAGAAATCGAGGGATAGTGACAAGGATGATGAACAGGGTTTTAGGCGGGAAAGGTTGTAGTTACTGTGTGTTTGTATTAACAGGTTTAAAGTTTTGGAAATTGTCAAGTTTGGTCCATGAATTTGTATCATTGTATTACACCGAAGGTCCCTTGTGGTGATGTAAGTTTGGGGATTGCCATAAATGGTCCCTGAAGTTGTATACTTTGATTGCATGGTTAGTCCTTTTGGACTAACTATGAAAAGGATTAAGTGATGTTGTAGGCTAATGGTTGTTATCTTGTTTGGACTTATATGTTGGCAATGGGCCAGTTTTAAATTAAAAGGGTATTGGGTCATTTTGATCTTTATAATGCACTAATGGGTTGCCCTGGCTTATTAGATGGGTACGGGTGGGCCCATTAAATATTTCTTCGTTTACGGCTTCGACTTTGACTTTGACTTCTCGGGTTTGACTTTGACTTTGACTTTTGACTTTTTCACGCTCTTCCATTCTGTGCTCGGTTTTGTCTGTTTTTGCTTCATTTTTCGTCCTTTTGTCCGATATCCGTTTCCTGCACAATATAAATGAAAACATACACATACAATGTATTTTTGGTATGTTCTTAGTCATTTAAGTCCGGTTTTAATGGAAAATGGTATGTGTAATTAAGCACATACCAAAATCCTCATACTAAATTATTGTCGTGTCCTCACGTAATTCCATAACTAAACACTTAAGAAAACCAAGAATCTCAATCCCCCTCGACTAATTACCTCAAAAAGTAGCTAAGTGTTCATCGAGGGGAATTAAAGAATCAATAGTTTAGAAAAGCCCCGTTTTGACCATTTTTATATTTACACTAACTACCACTAATATTTTTGTATTTTTCTTTTTTTTTCTTTTTCTCAACTAACTAACATGTTTGACTTTTGTTATTTTATAACTTTTAGGGATCATAGAACAAGAAACATTTCAATCCTAAAATGCCCCAAAAAGGATAAATTCATCGTTCCCGACTTTTCACTTATTCCAAACCAAGCTTAAAACGAAATCACCGTTAAATATAAGTTAAGATGCTAACACTACTCATATTTGTAACTTGTGAACTTTTCACTCCCGACAATTATTATATATTAGGTGAATGTGCCATTTCGAATTTCAACCATGGATCAACGTTTTGCAAAATTCTATGCTTCACGTTCCACCCGAGAATAATGAGTTTGAAGGCGAGATCATCCCATGTAGCGACTTTCGTCTCGGCACATCCCAACCTTGCGGCTAAGTGACCAGGCTTTTGACACCCCACAGAGACTAGTATCGGGACTCACGGACCTTCGGTTTCAAAAACTCTTAGGTTTCCCGTTCAAAATTTATTCTTATTCTACCCAGCAGGAAAGTCAAAATTGTGACAAAACATTTTATTTATATTTTGAAAAATTTAAATTTTTTTCATTTTTTTGGCATTTGTGGTGGTAAAAAACTAGATTACGTGAAAACAATGACTGCAGGCATAATCTAAAACACCTCGTTTAGGACAAATGTACGACTTATTAAATTCACTATTTATTTTTAGTATTGTACGTGTTTGTTTTTAATCGAAATCGTTAAGTTAAAATCGAGTAAACTAAAAATGATCATTAACGTAAAACGGGCCCCCCCCCATTAAAGCAAATTATTTGGTTTACGTCAAACAGGTTAAAGACCAATTAGTTTTGAGAATAATTATTAACGTTTCACAAGTTACTTTATCGGATACGTGAAAGTGTTTACGTTTCGCGATAAATGACAATTAGGTTTACCCGGAAACCCTAAAAATCAACTACGCGTTCACAAATACCAAGTTTATAAAAACGATCCAAAGTTTATAAAACTTTATGCATATGAGCCATACATATCATGTCCTTATATAAATGCTATATGTACAAATTCACCAAAGACATTACAAGTATACCCTTGTAAATAAAAACTACAAACATTACATTTTTATATAAAAACTTTACTTACACTTTTCTTTTATAATACACAAGTAAACCATACAAATTAATAGGAAAGAAACTAGTGAAGACATACTCCTAAACCTTCATTGGGATGATCCATTAGAGGAACCAAGGGACCAAGGCATTTAAGCCCGTGGTATTTCCTCCTTTGGGGTTAATTTCCCTTGACCCACGGCCCACACCGCCCCCCTTTTGAATTCTTGTCAAACTTGGCTAAAATATCTAGTCTCTCCCTTTCTATAAATACATGCACTTCATATGTAAAAACTTACTTATTCTTTTACTTAGCAAAATTCATTTCTTTTCTCTCCTTTCCTAGCTCAAAACCCACGGCTCATAAAGCCATCCTAAGCAAACCATACATTATTTTTCTACAACCTATACAAGCCTTTACACATCAATCCTAAGACACACTAAAGTGTTTTTAAGCATTGGTTCATCATTTGCAAGGATTCAGAAGAAAAGGAAGGATTAGAGGTTCAACACCTAATTCCTAGGGTTTTCATACTTGCAACTTTGGTTTTAAGTCTAAACACTGGTTTAGCACTTATTTCTCATATCATACTCTTCCTAAGTCTTCTAAATCTTTATAGACTTTTTTATTATTATGATTTTATGTGTAATATGTTAATTATGGCTAAATCACCACTTAGGACTTTTTAATATGTAAAATGAGTTCTTACTTATGTTTATGAATTTATGCACTTTTTCTTATGTCATATGGTCATTTATATCATGGAAAAATAAATGTAAAAGTGTGTTAACATATGGTTTAAGTATAAACATGTTTAGGTATAAATTAGGGTTTTTAAGGTTTACATAAAAAGGTTATGACTAAAAGTATACATAAATGTTTAAAGGGATGTTTTGTTTCGAACTTCTTACAGTAGGTTGGACATTTTATAAAAATAATACGCCTTATGACGATTCCAAAATGATAAGAAACTCGAAAAACCGATTTATAACGAAAAAGATACGTTAATTACGAGGTTACGACGAGAAACACTTTTATGAAACAATTTTTTATAAAATTACTATTCATTACAGAAGTTGATATTTTTAAACATCAAAAATATGATATAACTTTTTAATTACGAGATCGTACTCGAAAGAATCGCTAAAAACGGAACTATAACGAATAAACTACGACATTTTCGATAATTAAAGTTTATAAAAGTAATTTTATAAACTGTGAACAGTAAAATCACTATTCATCGCAGAATATCAAAAACATGAAAATGTAATATTATGATCACTCGTCTTACTACGAAGACGTGGGCGTATGAAACGCGAGCAACGGACTTAAAACGGCAAAACTAGGTCATTTTTACAAAAAGTATATTTATAAACGTTTTCACTTTATAAACACAATTTTACCAAAACCATTAGTTGGTGATTGAGCTATATAGAATATTATGTGGTTATCAAAGTACTATATTACTAGGGAGTTTCATAATGAGGCCTCTTCGGATGGCGTATCGACGAGTTGTTGGATTTACGATTTAAAGTGTCCTAACTCCTCGAACGTCATGTCATGACCTCTTAAATTATGATAGCCCGAACGATAGTACGATGTAACAACTATAAGATTATATTCAAGTACTCGGTACTTATACGACCTATGATAATTTAGGTTGCATTCGATCTTTTACGTGACGCTTTATCTGCGATATTTGGATTATCAGAACTCAAGGTGAGTTCATAGCCCCATATTTTTACGATTTCAATGATTTATAACTTTGGGGTGGAAACATGCTTTGTTTTATAAATTGGACGCAAGTGGATATTTTATATTGATTACATGTTTGCCTAAGTAGCGATAACCCAAGTTGAGCCCCTTATCATGAACTGTCAATTGCATAGATGTAGTTGTTAATTACATTATGTGAGCGCGAATGTTATGAATAGATCTATTTGGGGAAACGACCTCCCCGTTCGGGTGACTAGCTATCACCGGGAACGAACGTATAGCATGTCGAATTTGGGGATGTTTCGGGTTGAACATCTAATCGGGCAGAAATTGCAATATATATTATTATTGCAAGAAAGATCGTCGAGCTTCAGTGTCATGAGCTTAGGAAAATGTAATCTGGTTTTGTGATGTCTGCATGTGTTGCATTATCACGGGAAAAGTCTTGCGGTCCTGCATATTATGATTTATCAAACCTATGAATTCACCAACATTATTGTTGACGTTTTAAAGCAATGTTTTTCAGGAGATCAATAAGCATAAGGTGCCAAGGATACATTGGTGATTTTGTTTTGGGAAGTCATGCTAAAGATATGGTTGTATTATGTTTTGGGAAAACTCATGTGTTGTGAACCAGTATCTCTGTATTAATAATCAGGAACAAGTTAAAGCCTCGGGCTATTTGTATCAAATATTTATTAAATCCAATGTATCAGTTTTAAAACGACTTTTTGGTCGTTCTATATATATCTTGTATTATTGATCTATGAAGTAACACGCCCCGGACCCTTATTCCGCTGCGACCCAATTTGGGGGTGTTACAGATTGGTATCAAGAGCCAAGGTTATAGAGAACCAGGTCAAATGTTTTTGTTGGATGATTAGTTATAAACTATATATAATATATATAATATATAATAAAATATAAAATATATATTAAGTACAGTCTAAAAACACAATCAATAAAACCGGGAAGTAGTATAGAATGTTCTCGGGTCGTTTATCCCCAACGAGGCTGGACTGGAGAATTGATACAGTCGGAAGATTAGAGTTTGAATGAGAGAAATGATTTGAGAGTGTGGAAAGCTAAGTTAAACAATAACAAACAAAAACGATTAAGTAAAACCTAAAAATTATGAAATTAAGCTGAAAAACGAGAGCACGAATCCCGAACAAGGGGTCCAAAACCTAAAATCTTAAAAATTAACCCTACAAAGAAATTTTTACTTCTAAACTACTCTAGGGGACTAATAACGAAGAATGAAAAAGACTAGACTAAAAACGGAGGTCATTTGACCCATAAACGAGTCAAGACAAGAGCCGTACCCGAGCCCCGTTCTTTAAAAATCAAAAGTTTGAAAAATTAACCCTACGAAAGTTTTTCTATTTTTTCTACGTAGTATATGACTAAAGAAAATTTTCTAAAAAAGAAAAAAAAATTTGATAATTTTTATATTTTTTTATAAATTTTTTAAACTTTTAACTAAATTAAATTATAAAAAATACTAAACTATTTTTAAAAATTCTGAAAAATTTACCTAAAATACTAGACCCTAAATACTACCTAATAAAAATAAGAAGCCCAAAATTCGGCTTATGAATAAGCCTGAAATAAGCTGGAAACAGCTTATAGCTTTAAGGGCCAAAAAAGGGGTTAAAACCTAAACCACTTGGGACTCTAACGTAGAAGTCCCAAGGGCACAGCGGTAAGACTTGGTTATAAAAGAGGGGTGTATGAGGGTTGAGACCCGGGTTCGAGTCTTGCTCACCCGAGTTTCCCCTTGTCTCCTCTTTTTTTTTTCACAAAAACTTTTTACACAACTTTGTTAAGCACATGAAGCTTAACATTTTTCATAACTAGGACTTTTTGAGAATGCTTATAAATAAGCTGAAAAAGCTTAATCAAAACAGACAGAAGGCTTAATTTTACTTAAAGGCAAGAATGGCTTTTCCTTGTTGCCCTTATGAACAAATAGGCAAAGAAAGTAGGGAAATGAGCAAGCACAGCTTAATACACCATCATAATGAACTATTAGGAACAAAATTAAGCCAATGAAATAAGCCCAATAAGCCAAAAATTGGCTTAAACCCTCAGCAGTACTAACTTAAGAGTTAGTACTGCTAGGTTGTTAAGAGGCAAGATAAGCTAATTGAAATTGAAGATAGATAAAAGAAACTAGCTACCCTATCCTAAATAAGCCCTATGCATACAAATAAGCTAGATAAAACAGACAGAAAAGCTAAAAATCAAATAAGCTATAAACTGATGTGCTGAAATAAAGAGAGCCTAGGGACATATTTTGGGCTTAAAAATAAGCAACAAAAATGGCTTCCTAAGGTCTGAAACAAAGGGGGCTTATCAAAGAGCTTATTGGCTTTTTAGAAAAGCCAAAAGCTCAAGATAAGGTTCACAAATAAGCTAGATCAGTGTGCTTAAAAACAACCCCTTAGCACCAGGGCAAATATACTAAACAAAGGGGGCTTAATTTGACAGCTTAAAATAAGCTGTCAAATAAGCTCAAAATTAAAAATAAAGTTGAGACAGATGGAGTATGGCTTAAGGTGAACTTGTGCTCAAATTTTAAACTTCTAAGGACAATTTAAAACTGCTGATTTCTGCAAAAGAGAAAGGTAATTTAGCTTTTTGAAAACCTTGACTTGTTTCACTTGTGAAAACTTGGAAATAGTTGACAGATTGGACAAAGATAAAAGAGACCCAAAGATACTTAACCTATTAGATTTTGACTCTAAAAAGATAGAGAAAACAATACTCCTAAGCTGGTTTTAACAGCTTAATTAAATAAGCACTTTGGAACCTTTTTAAAACTAACAGACTAAAAAATATAATGGAAAACTTTGAAAGACACCTTTTGGACTTAAAAACTTTGGAAAAACAGACTCACATTAGCTTAAAGACTTAAGCCAAAGTTAACCAATTGACACCAACCCATAACCTTCCTGTTTTGACCCATTTTGGGCTTATCCCAAACACCCCTTAATATTTTAAAAAAACGAATTTTAAAGTTATAAAGATTGGTTTAGGCATAAGTTTTAAAAGAACAGTGTCACACAAGCATAGTTAAGCACTAAAGAGTAAAAAGCAAAAGCAAATAAGCAAAATAAGACATAAATAAGCTGAAAATAAGCTTGCTACAGTAATTTTTAAGCAAAAATTTAAAAAGAAAGCATACCTTAATCCTTGCTCAAATCAGGATTATGTAGAGTTAGCACCTAAATAAGCTCTAAGACCTACCCAAG
>BQNB010114514.1:0-18058 GCA_026074375.1 Tanacetum coccineum
CCCAAAAATAAGCCGAAGCTTATTGGGTCTAAGTTTGGGCCGTGACCTATATAAGCCCCAAACAAACACTTTTTAAAATATACCAAGTCCGAAATCGAACCACGAGCTATAAAATATGAAAATAAGTATTTCAAGCATCAAAATAAGCAAACCAATAGGCTATGAAAATAAGCCGAACCACAAAAAGGTCCATAATAAGCCGCAACTTATTGGGCCTTCTTTAGCCGTGGGTTTCTAAGCCCAAAACCAAATATATAGCATTTCAAATAAGCTAATAAGCTATAAGTTATTTTAGTTCTCAAAATAAGCTCCCATAATAAGCTATAAAAATATGACAAAAGTAGGTAATAATCAATATCACTTTTCCTTTTTTTTGCGAAACTAAATAAGCTCACAAATAAGCCGTACGAGCTTATTTTAAGCCGAAAATAGAAATAAGCTACTACGTATATAAATGTAATTCAACCATCACAACCAAAATATAAAAATGATCTTTCCTTGTCTTTCCTTACCCCGAGTTCGAACCAAAACAAACACCCTTAATATTTATTTGTAAACTTTTTGTTTTTTTAATTTTTAGAAAATGCACCGTACAACCAACATCTATGCATCATTAGACTACTAAAAGGACAAGAATATTTAAAATAAGATGACTCACATAAGAGGGTGGTTTTTGAAGATGAGATTAACACGAAACCGACAACCCAAACGTTGTTTTTATGAACCCACAACTATTAGAATCAACCCAGAAATGTTTAAACCTTCATGTTCTTGATCAAAAATAAAATAAATATTGTTTGTGTGTGGTTTTGGTGTCCGGACAAAGCAAGAGAGAAAGGAAGAGAGGAAAAGATTTTAAGTGTGTGTGGAATTTAGTGTTGTGTGTTTTTGAAATGAAATAAGACAAGATATACATGCATGCACTAGACACAATTCCTAGAAAAGTAACTTGTTGTCTCTCCTTGTGCGATTCGAAAGCCAAGAGCATCCTAGGTGTGTTTTGTCTATTGTCGGGTTATCTAACGATCATAGTTCATTTTTAACGAATGTAAAAATGTATTTACATAAACTTAGAATATTCACACCATATGTTTATAAATAGACTGATTTAGATTTAACATGGACCATTAATGGACTTATTGGAACGCGTTGTTTGACATTTAGAGTCGTTTGCGAGACAAACCTCCCGGAACTTGATCAACATAGATATATGAATTCAAATGAAATAATTCTAAGAATAAAAGAACTATATAATGCTTAACATAGAAATTGACTACCGTCTACACGGTCACTGATCCTGCCAGGAAATAGAAATAGACAATAAGTCACAGGACTTAAATAGAACATAGAGAGGCTGGAAAATCCGCAAGGGTTACATGGCTGGTTACATATAAAGAGGGTAGGTTTCGTACAAGTAGTTGTTTTCTTACAGCAAGCATAACCGAAGAAAAAAACCCAAAGTATAAAGAAAGAACAATACGACAACACCAACCGAGTCAACTCGGTAATAACCAAGTTGGACTCAGTTTCGTTTCCCTCATTACCAAACCAGATACCTAACAATAAACACAACATCAACAACATCAAATCCATCTATCCTACTCCCTTAATACTCTCGGTCAACACTTTATTCATCTCCATCACCATAATAAGACTGGAAACTGAAAATAAAAACAAGTCAAGATCTCATATTACTCTCTTTTGTGTTCTACATTCAAGACAAATCCTTTAAACAATCAAGAACACGAGAGAACATCCATCATTAATCTTTGAATGGAAAACAAAAAGAAAACATACAAAACCTACCCGAGATCTTATCAAGAAAATCTTGCAGTTGTCTTGTTCGTGTGTATCTTGTGCATAACGGACCTTAAGCACTCGGTATTGATAATCGGCTCAAAAAAAGAACGAATGAAAAGAGATTGTAGGTTGCTGGGTGCTTTGACTTAAAATGATTTCTTGGTGTTATAGTCTTTTTTATAAACAAAGGTGGAGTGATAAGGTAGGGTTGTTCGTTTAGGAGAAGAAGATGTAAGGAGCGGCTGTGTGAAATGAAGTGTTTAGGGTTATGAGAGATACCTAAAATGTTAAATATAATCTGATTTGGACTGGACATAGTTTTACAAAATACAATGGACCGGTACTGATCATGGGCCTTTAATATAAATCTTGTTTGGGATAGTTGTGTTATAAATTTTGGACGGGTACTTACTGACATCTAAAAATTAAGCAAAGTTTTGGTAAATGGACTCAATTATTGATATAGCTTGATTATTTGAATAAACATGGTTGAACATGGACTTATAAAAACATCACGTTTCACTTAAAAGATCCTTATCAAAGATTCACTTAAACCATTAAAAAGGCTAGATTTTGGGATTTAACCACAATAATTGGCTACGAGGATGATTTGTTATCATTTATTTAAAGTTAAAGTGGAATTTCATGGGTGCGTGGTCTTATCATATCTTAAAGTCAGGGTTGGTTAGATGATGACTTTAAAGATAACTTGTTTGAGTTTATAACTGGTGTTGATGAAGACTTGTCAAATCTAGCAATGTGTGATCTACAAACACAGAAGTTGGTGCTCAATGCGCACAGTTGCTATCACTTGAAGAAGTTACGTTGTAGTGCTCAGTGTCTCATTTAATTGAGGATTTGTAAAGAGACTTAGGTCTACTTATACTTCAAGGAATTACGTTGTAGTATTCAGTATAAGTATGGAGTCACGTGGATAGTACAAGACATAAGACACAAGTTTAGGTTATTCTACTTCAGCATCAAGTTTGTAATACTGAGTTTTCTCCATCAGTAGTCATTACAGAGAGCCGATAGAATAAGAGGTTGGAAATGAATAAGTCAAAGGAGAAACGAATAAAGGTTTTTTTATCGATAGTTGATTCTCACGGGATAGTTTTGTGCTGAACCTGATACTTCACACATGGTCATTTTATCGAATATTCGGGCATACACAAATTATGATTATTTTGATGGTCATCAAATATAATCAGGGAGAAGAGATGTGTCCTTGTCATATGCTTCTTCATTTCTCTTCGGACATTTTCTCTTTCGGTTGAATATTTCGATATACTGCAACAATCAGGGGGAAGAAATGTGTACATTCGAGACTTAGTTAACTTTTATGTATACAACATCCAGGACTTAATTGACTTTGGTGTTATAGTTTCGACATCTACGGGTTGTTTTGTGTGAAGTATGTGCATACGTGAGAAGATCTTGCTGATTTCTTGCATGTTTCCCTGAACGGATTTGCTGCTTAACTGCAATGAAGAAGTCAGATTTGCTGCTAAGTGTGGTTTACTTCATTATCTACAGATTCCGTTGCGAGCTTAAACTGCTTTAGTTCGAAGATATGTCAACTACATCAAAGTTTTAGATTTGCTTCAAATGGTTGTTTGTTTGGGGGAAGCTAATTCAGAAACTTCAACAAAAAGAAGTGGATAAACTGCTTGAAGACATGCAGTATGAAGTATGAACTACGGGGAAGTCAACTTAGTTTATACAGATTACATTGTATTTCCTAAAAAAAGAAAAGATCCAAGCTGAAGTACGTGTTGAAGACAAAGCAAACTGCAGATATCTTCAGCTTTGGAAGGACGTTGAATGCTTTTACTATAATTATACTTATAATATACATTGTAAGTAATCCCATATGCCGCCACATTGGGGGAAGATTATTAGGAATGAAAATTATGGTGTCATTACTTTAGTTTATTAGTAAGTTAAAACACAAGGGCTAGAAGTGTAATTAGTGGAAACTTCCCTTGTGTTAGGCATATAAATAACACCCTCTAATCAACATTAAAGGGTGAAGCTCCAAATTGTATTTTCCTTACATTTTCCTTTTAATAAAACCTTTTGAAATAGTGAAATACTCTCTCTCTAAATATGGCTTATTCATACTTTGAGCTTCCCGACCTCCCGAGATAATGGATCTTTGATTACTACATATTGGCAACCTTAAAGTTTATGAAACAATCTTAGGAGGTGATGATGTTGCTCCTAAACCCATCAAAGAAAAGGTTATGCCAATGGCTCTCAAAGCTAATATTACTAGGGGTCAAACTAGTAGTAATAATACATGTCAAGAAGAAAGTGATGAATACAAAGAAATCAACTTAATATGGTGAGAGCTCAAGACGTAAAGGGCGTCAAGAAACATGAAAAATTCAACATATGCAAAGAAAAGACTAAAGGTGGTGAGAGCTCAAGACGTGAACGCGGGTGTTATAATTGCGGTAACAAGAATCACCTCATTGGTAATTGTCTAAAGCCAAAGAGGAACAAGGCATTTATCGGATTGGCTTGGAGCGAAAGTGAAGATAGTGATGAACCCCAAAATGATGCAACATCTCTCATGGCAATTAATTCTCAAGAGGTACAACTAATCCTTCTATTTCTAATAATAATTCAAATATTATTGATTTGCAAAAACAAAATAAGGAACTACTAAAGTCTAGCAAAGATTTTTCTAAAACATATGAAAAACTCTTACAAGAAAAACATGCCCTAGAAAGGAACATTCAAAACTTTTTAGCAAAGTCTATGAACTCGAATTAGAAGTAAAGAAACTTGCAAACAATAAAGAGGTAGTTGAACCTTGTCAAAAGTGTGTTGAACTCACACAAGAGGTTGACTCTTTAAAAAACAATGTTTCCAAACTTCAATACGAAGCATTGAATATTTCAAAATTCAAAAAGAGTAGCATTATTTTGGACGATATGCTAAGTCGTCAAAAATTGTCCCAAGATAAGGAAGGTCTTGGATTTTCTAGAAATGATAAAACCTCTTCCGTAAGTCTAAACAAACCAATAGTGTTTGTTAAACAAAGTCAAAAAGAAAACTTGTCAAAAAGCGTTGTTAAACCTATTGTTCCTCAAACTCACTTCACATACACTCAAGGTTTCCAAGCACCCATTAGAAGAGTGGAAACAAAACATCAAGGATATCACTCAAACTCACATAATAGACTTGGATACACTCAACCTCGAGTTGGCCCTATACCCCCTTTACCCACACCAAATATGAGACCCTCTAACTCATATAACCGAAGACCTTCTTTTCAAAATAACCACTCTTCGGGAAGAAGAAATTTGTATAACAATTAAAAGTCTTCGTATCATCAACATAACACCTTTCAAAGGAGAGAAAACTCCTACCCAAATCAAAGGGCAAAGGCACCTCGAAGTGTTAAACCAAACTTTCAAAACCTTCATGAATTTCAAAACAATCTTTGGTTTGCATTCTCGAGATACGACCTACATAAACTAGGTTCTCTACTTCAAGACCCAAGGATATTTGTCTTGAGCACTTTGTTTGCTAACCACAACAGACCCAAAAGAAAGTGGGTACCAAAACCTTGAGTTACATTGTTAATTTTAGGTACGGTGTGAGCATGATTTTCTTATAGATTATCATATTGCGGATAATGGTTGCATGAATCACAACAATGTATATAAAAGACTACTCTATTCATATCCCTTGAATCAAGATAAGCATATCATACCTAAAAGCTAGCTCTTCAATATAGGTAACATCCTTCCTACTCTAAACATGAATTTTGTCATGCATCTATAGTAGATAACTCTCTCTCTCTATTGGCATAGAAACGAGGACATGCTATATGTGAGGTAATTTAATAACACAAGCCTCAAAGAAACTAGTTTAGAAAACTACCAAATAGAAACATTTTGATAATCAATTTTTGTAAGCACATGGAAAAATAGGTAAAAAATGTTCATGCAAGTCATAAAGCTGTATAAGACATGATTGTTCAACCACTTAGATGTCGTAGAAACTTTTACACATGGGTTTTTGTTTTGGATTCCTCATCTATTCAAAGCAACAGGGTAATTTTTTTTATACTTGGTAATAGTAACGTTTTACACTCAAATAATACATTTTTGGGGGGGGGAAACCATTATTTCTAAAAATGAAAAATTAACCTTTTTATAAATTTAAGGCATTAGGTAAAAGTATACAAAACCTGCTTGGTCATTTGATTGTCTCAATCCGAACGGATCATGGTAGAGAGTTTGATAATGAATTTCAATTTGGAGTCTTTTGTGACAAACATGGAATTTCTCACCAACTTTCTCAGCACCGCGCAACGGGGGTCCCTCAATCTAATTGGGGTTTGTTAGAAAGGAAAGGAACCAAACTTGCAAAGAAATGAGTCGTAAGAATGTTTAAATGACCAATTTATCCCCACAAAGATTTGATGTCATTGCCGTAGAAACAGGCGGCGGCGCCAAAAACATGATGCGGTCGTCGTAGGACTTCTACACGAAGTTTTACAACTCCCTAGGCAGAGCACCTAATTGTTGTAGTAGTATAGGCAAGACTCGGGGGGTTGTTATCGTTCACTTGGGGAATAGGATGGAAAGGCTTGATCAAAGTCTAACAGAATTCTAAGGGTTGAGAGAAGATTATTTTTGTATTTTTATGTTATAGGAAAGTAGGTGAATCATATATTTGAGAGGTTGATTGGTTTTAGCTATTAAACTAAATAAACTACGCTACTGGTGATAATAATATAATAAAAGATTGTGTTTATTTAATCATTATTACTCCCTAGATTGCTTCTCCTAGTGTTGTTTCTTTGTCACACTTGTGATGATCTGTGTAATTATTTCCTAAGTCATGAACGGATTACACGAACTCGCCGTCTATTTAATATTCCGTTAAGGCAATGCACAAGTAAGTTAGTATGAAGACTATTACAAGGCCCCTAAGAGTATATTAATGCATTTGAAATATATTAAGAGTGGATCAACTATATAAGGGGCAAGATAGTATGAAGACTGTTACCCGATGACATCCTTTCTACACAATCATGTTTTCCTAGACATATCAATAGCAATACAGACAAAAGCTAGTTTTCTAAGACCTAACATGCATATTCATCACAAGAAGCAACACCACTAAGATCTACATTCTAGGTTTCATACAATCATAAATAAACACATCAGAAGGTTTAGCTAAGCATGTTAAAGATAAAGTAAGAAGATAGATAAATCACACAACACATAGACATATTAAATGATTAAAGATAATCTTACTTGATTAGAACATGAATTGAAGAGAGTACAATAGGGTTTTGAGGCCCTAAAATCTTCCCTAACAGCTGCTAAACAAACTAGGGTTCGCCCCTTTCTTTTACTCTAAAGTTACACACATAAAACCCTAAATTCGGGTTTGTATATATAGGAAAATCGCTGCGACGGCGTTGTGTTTTAATCGTGACGGCGTCATGACTAGAATATTCTAGATAAGGGGTTGGGTCATACAATCTGACGCCATCTTGAGATCTTGTGACGCCGTCTTGAGATGGGTTGTGACGGCGTCATGTGTAATCTGTGACGCCGTCTCCAGCTTCTGAGTAGAAATTCTTGAGAGATGTTGGTGTAGATCCGTAGTCTTGTTCGTTTCTTCTCCAAATGAGCCTAAGTCATGTGTATTTCCTCTAAATGCCTCCCAAATGCTGAATACCTGAAAAGGAACGATTAAGTACCTATTTTGGGCATAAATGCACGATTTAGGGGGTTAAACGACCCCGAAAAGTGTATAAAATGACACCTCATCAACAATCTATATGGATCTTCTTATCATAGCCGCAATAACTAGGGTAATCATCAATTCTAGTATCAAGTTCATCATCCCTAGTTTTAAATTACTCAATTACCTCACCTTCCTCAATGGTGGGCATCAAATTATCACCTTGATTTCTCCTAAACTCAAATGGTTCATTTAGATCATTTAATTTGATGTAATCTCCATTCAAAGGGTCTAATGATCTATTAATCACCAAAGTCTCTCCCATAAGCCTAGCTTCTAAATCAACCTCCATTCTTTCTCTTAAACTTAGCATGTAGACCCTCTTAATTAAACTACTAGTAGGTTTAACACTTGTGAAAATAATCCTTTCTTCCCCAACCCTCAAAGTAATCTTTCATTTGTAAACATCAATCTTAGCACGGGCGATAGACAAAAATGGTCTTTCGAGGATCAAGAGCACTTTGATATCCTTGGGCATATCTAGAATTATAAAGTCTATTGGGAAAACAAATTTAACAATACCTACTAGCACATTTTCAGCAATTCCTTTTGGATATTTCACTGTCCTGACTGCCAATTCAACTGTTAACTTAGTGTGAGCTAATTCGCCTAATCCTAAGTTAAGGTAGGTCGAGAGAGGCATAACACTAACGCTAGCTCCTAAGTCAACAAGGGCATTATCAAAGCAAACATTATTAATAAAGTAAGGTAAAGTGAAACTCCCTGGGTCTTTCTCCTTTCGGGGTATAGAATTATTGATATGTGAAGCTTCAGAGTGAGCTTCCGAGAATTACGATCCATATGATCCCTTCTTTTCTTCACAATAGTACCCATTCAAACGACTTAGAAATGGAATCGTTGTTTGTTTTGTCTCGTACATGAGTGTACAGTTCTGTCCAGTGGATACGGCGTATTGGTTGGATCCAATATGGTGTATCGGGTATGAATCAACTTTAATAGTAGTCGAAATCGACTTGACTTGATCTCTCAGGTTCGCTTCAGTAGAGCTAGGTAGACTTCCAAATCCTGTTTCTTGTAGTACCTTGATCATTTGCCCAATTTGAATCTCCAATGTTTTAATCGATGCTCCTTGGTTTCGAATGGCAGCATCTGTTGAAGCTCGGATTTCTGTAATCAAATTGGAGTTTTCTTCATGTCTCTTTGTTGATTTACTCATAAACTTACTCAGGGTATCTTCCATAGATTACCTTCGTTCTTGGTATGAAGGATTAGCATTGTTCCTTTGATAGAATCCCAGAGCTGCTACTCTATATCCCCCTCCTTGAAAAGGTCCACCAAATTGCGTGTAGTAAGCTTCTTCAAGGGTTTTCCCTTCTTCTTTGAGTGGGAAATCTTTGGTATAATGGGGTCCTTTGCATTGTTCGCATCCAACTTGAGCAGCATAGACTTTTTCATTTACTTTCTTGATCTCTCTTCTAAGATTATTGAGTTGTGCTTGTATAGCTGCCAATCCGTCAGAAGTTTCAGTACTTCTTGACCTAGATGTTCCATTGTGCCATTTTTGAGAGTATTCAGCCATTTCTTGGATGGCTACCTTTGCATCAGTAGCAGTCTTAGATGGTATTGCACCTCTTGAATCACGAATCTATCGAGTAGGAATTCCCAATCCATTATAGAACAAGATTACCTCTTGCATCTCTGTTAAATAGTGTTGAGGGCACTTCATCAAGAGTTCTTTAAATCTCTCTCATGCTTGGTAAAGGTTTTCATCTGGTTCTTGTTGATTGTTGTTGATTTCCTCCATTTTTTTGCAGTTCGAGCAGGTGGACAATATTTGTTCAAAAAGTTTGTTTTAAGACCATCCCAAGTTGTAATTGAACCAGTTGGTTCGTTTCTTAGCCAACGACTTACGGCTCCAGTTAAGGACATATGGAATGCTCTAAGCATCACTTGGTCTACATTAATATTTGGAATGTGGAATAGATCGACGATCTCAAGAACTTTCTCAATGTGTTCGTTCGCATCTTCATGATCCGAACCGCTAAAGGCGTTGGTACGTAGTTCTTTGAGAAATTGGCCTTTTAGTTCAAAGTTATCCTTGTCTTTAATTTTAGGCCTAGCATCTCCCGATCCATAGTCGGCTCGAGTTTTGCTCATATACTGCTCCATGGTTTCCGCCATTGTTCCCGCAACTTCTTCCTCCGAGTTTTCTTTGTCAAAAAATAAATTGAAATCAGGCGATCTCAATTCGTCAAGACTTAGTGTCTTGAAGTGCTTCTTAGATGATCGAAATTCTCGTTCCGGATCCTTAAAAGGTGTGAATAGTTCGTTCGTTGAACTCCTTGTCATGCACTACCTGAAACAAGGGATAAACAATCAATATGATAGGCTCTTTTAGGATAGAAAAAAATTTAGCACGTAAATCAAATATGAAAACTAAGATTCTGATTCCGTTTCAAATGATCGATACACCGTATTCAATAGAAGTGAATACACCGTATTAATCTTTTGAGTGAATATGATGTATTGGACAGAAAGTTGGATACGCCGTATCCAATGGAAGTTGATACGCCGTATCGAGTTATCGACCAGAACAGTGTATTAGGAAAATAATTAAATTAAACAATTAAACACATAAATATACAAGCAAACAATTAAACTAACAAATATACAAAATATACAAAATATACAAGAATATACAAAAATATATACTAATCTAATTTACACTACTCCTAAGGGTTAGATCTAATGTTAAAAACCAAAATATAAAATAAATATCAAGATTAATTTTCACTCCCCGGCAGCGGCGCCAAAAACTTGATGTGTCGTTGTGTGGTGTATATTTTTATGATTCAAGTTTTAAATTTATATTTTACTGACTTAACCAAAAAACACTTTAACGGCCAATGTACCCGGTCGGTGGTAGATTCATGGTAAGTTGGGTGTCGAACACTTGAGCACAACAGCCAAACAGGGCTATATATTCAACTTATGTACTGGATATCGCAACGCTTTTCTGCCTTTTTGATGACCAACTAACAAGTCTGTCTCCCAATAATTGCATACTTCCAGATTTGCTTCATCTAGTATCTTGGCAACCCGCATGATCAACGTCTGCATAAGCTGTTAGAACAATAAAAGAATCCTTTGGATACCAGAGTCCTCTATTAACGGTTCCTCTTAGGTATTTAAAGATTCTTTTTACAGCATGTAAGTGCTTTTCGGAAGGCTTTGCTTGATACCGGGCACACATGCATACAACAAATGTAAGGTCTGGTCTACTGGCTGTGAGATACATAAAGGTGCCAACCATTCCACGACAGTGTGTAGGGTCAATGGCTTTCCCTTGTGGATCTTCATCCAGTTTGAATTTCTCCACCATGGGAGTATCCACGGGGTCACTAGATTCCATACCATATTTTTTCAATGATTCAAGAGCATATTTTGACTGGTTTAAAAAGATGCATCTGGGACTTTGTGAAATCTGTAGTCCTAGAAAAAATAATATTTTGCCCATCATCGACATCTTAAACTTTGAACACATTATTTTTGAAAATTGGTTACATAGTTCAGGTGTAGTAGACGAAATATTATATCATCAACATAGATTTGTACCAGGAGAATATCTTTGCCTTGTATTCTGATGAACAATGTGGGATCCACGGTTCCTTTAGAGAATTCCTGAGAGAGTAGAAACTTCTACAATAGATCGTACCAAGCACGAGGAGCTTGTTTCAACACATAGAGAGCCTTCTTAAGCTTGTACACATGATTCAGATTGTCTTTATCCACAAACCCGTCCGGTTGGCTGACATAAAACTCTTCGCGCAGAATGCCGTTTAAGAATGTCATCTTAACATCCATTTGGTAGACGATTATATTCATGTGAGCAACAAATGCGAGGAATATTCGAATAACATCAAGTCTAGCTACTAGAGCAAAAGATTCCTCAAAATCAATTCCCTCTTCTTGACGGTAACCACGAGCAACCAAGTGAGCCTTGTTCTTCAGAATTCCTCCCATTTCATCAAGTTTCACCTTATACATCCATTTTAAAGTAATGACCATCACTTAATCTGGACGAGGAACGAGTTCCCAGACTTTAAGACGTTCAAATTCATTAAGATCCTCTTGCATTGCTTCAATCCAACATGCTTGAGTTAATGCGTCTTTATAGTTCTTTGGTTCAACTGAAGTGAGAAAAGCATCATAGTAACAAAATAAGGATTGTTCATGTAGTTGGGGTCTTATGGAAACAGGTCTTTTGAGTTCACCGATTATGTTGTCTAAAGGATGATCCTTGGTCTATTTGTTAACGCATTCTGAGTTAGGAGTAGCAGTTTGCACAATGGTGGGAATAACATCCGAGAAGAAGATGCTTCAGAATTGTTTTTTGGAATTGGAGGAAGTGGAAAGCGAAAGTAGAGAGTGTTGATCTTTGATACTCTGTGCAACATCTAAGTTATGATTCTCTTCTTCAAACATCATTAGAAAGTAATAGTAGATTAACGTTTTTTCGGGATGATGTTTGAGAGTTACAAGGTGATGGTGCATCTTGGTCAACAGTTGTTGAGGAAGGTTGAACGATTGATGCAGCTGGTTCTGTTAGCTACTACTTTAACAAGTAGATAGCAAGTGGACTTCATGGGCAAGTCGATCAACACTAGATGGAGGGTTGAGTAATTCATCAAAAAGTAGTATGAAATTCAAGATCCCAATTATTCTTGAAAGGTGGTACAAACTGATGTTTGAAGAGAAGGGTTTGCACGAGTCCTGAACAGAATTGTTTAGGAGTTTATTTCATGAAAGTAGCGGTCCTGAACTGCTGTGTTTAGAATCCATAACTGTTAGCTCATCAAAATCTACATGAATTGTTTCAATGATTCGTCTGGTACGTCAGTTGTAAATTCGAAATGCTTTCTTTGTAGGTGCATACCCAATGAAAATACCAATATCAGCTTTCGGTTGTAACTTTCCCAAGTTCTCGCTATCATTTGTCGGATAACAAAGTGCACCAAATACATGGAAGAATGATAAGTCGGGAAGTTTGTCATATAAAAGCTCATATGGTGTTTTGCCATGACGAAGACGTATGATGGAACGATTTTGGGTATAACATGCGGTAGCAACTGCTTCTGCCCATAAAAATAATGGAGCTTTTGCATAAATCAACATTGTGCGGGAAGCTTCAATTAGCGTACGATTACGTCTTTCAACGACATCATTTTGCTGTGGAGAGCGAGCAACAGATGTTTCATGAGAGATGCCAACCTTCTCATAATATTCACGCAAAGTATGATTAACAAATTCAGTTCCATTATCTGTTCTGATTCGTCGGACATGTACTTTAAGCTGTACTTGGATCATAGTGAGAAACTTGATTATGAAATCTGGAGCTTCATCTTTTGACTTTAAGCACTTTACCCATGTAAATCGAGAGTAATCATCGACAATGACAAGGATGTACTTCTTTCCATTAACACTTGCGACACGCATTGGTCCATAAAGATCCATGTGCAAAATATAGAGTTTTTCTTGGTTGGTGTCTTTAGATTTAGGTTTGTGGGGTTTCTTCTTTCTTTTACCCATTGCACAGGCAGAACACAGATGGTCCTTTTCAAAATTTAGCTTAGGTAGACTAAATGGTTGATTGCACCAAAGTTCAGATGAGACACATGTCGGTGCCATAGCCAAGACTTAGTCTTTGAGGCCTTTGACAAGAGACATATAGGAGAGGACGCCATCATATCTTTAAGAGATAGAGTATACAGATTGTTGCCTCAAGATCCAGTCAATAGATCAACACCTTCTAGATTCCGAATGAAGCAGGTGTGTTGACAAAATGCAACTTCAAGGTTCGAATCACAGAATTGCCCAACGAAGAATAAGTTGTGTCCAAGTCCTTCCACATAGTAAACCCTTGAGATCCTAACATTCACAATCTAATAATCACCATATCCCAATATCTTTGCCAAGTGATCATTTCTAAATTTTACAGTATCGAAAAATTTATTGACGAAACTGGTGAGCTGAGAGCGGTCTCCGGTCATATGCTTGGAGTAGCCGGAGTCCAAATACCAAAGAATAATTTAAACAACCTGCATTCATCAAGAGAGGAAGATGGAACATCGGAAACTATGGATCCCCAAGATTTACTGGGTTCCTTATCGTTAGCAGATATAGATTCAATAATCTTAGGTTTGCTAACGGGAACATTAGTTTTAGATTTCCTAGGTTTCCTTGAGTAAACCAATGTTACTACAGGCTTAGGTATATCAGATTTTAAAGCAATTGGTTTCCTAAGGGGCACTTAAGGAATTTGGTCATCCTAGTAAAGGGCACACATTTTTCTACTTAGTGGAGGTCCTGACTTAGTAGGTCTCTAAAGTGTATCCATATATTATGAAAACTTTTACCAGTTGGTTTCCAAACTTTTCTCTTTGAACTTTTCTTAACAGATTTAGATTTAGCATGAGCATTCACATCATTGATAAAATCAAGAACACACAAATCATGATTATCCGATAGCATGCAACCATTACACTTAACACATAAAAGTTTAGAATTCGCATTAAGCTTGGAATTCTGCACATTTGTCATTCCTTTAGGTTCAACACAATTCTTATTTTTCAAACTAGATTTAACTGCCCTAGGGTGGGCTTCTACTTTATTCTTCTGAGTACTACTTGGTGTTTGTTGAATCTTATCTTTCTTTGTATTGCCTAAAGGCTGTGATCCGCTAACACTAGTAGACTGTTTTACTCATGTAGAAGACAACATAGGTTTGTTAGACACTAGATTTGATGAAGAAGTTGTGTTTATGTTTGTGTTTCCTGAGGATGTGACGGGCTCCGTGAATCTAACCTTTTTGTCCTTGTTCTTTGGGATCACAGCCACTAATTTGTCACTTGAATTGTTGATGCTAGGGCAGGTTTGTCTGATTGTTATAAGCAACTCATGAATTCGTTTGGTATACTTACAAGCATATTCGAAGGAATTATTTAGAGGATTTAGTGATTTTCCTTGTTCAACTACTTCCCTAAGAATCACAGCTTGTTCCTGAGTGTGCCTAAGGTAGTCAGAGTGAGCTGTCCTATTGTTCAACAATCTAGAGGCTATTGGTTCCACATCAATCTTAAGCATTTCTGGATCAATGGTGTTTTTGGTGACAACATTATCAGCTAATTCTTTTCCTTTAAGTTTCCTTAATTCATTCTTGAGAGCTATAATAACCAGAACTTTTTCCTGAAGACTTGCATTTAAATCAGAGATTTCGACTGACTTTTTATTGACTTGATTAATTAAAGCATCACATTGTTCTTTTGATCGAATACGTGTTGGTTTGATCGAGTCATAAAGTTGCTTATAGGTCTGTTTCAAATGTTCATTATCGGCACTAAGCTTTGACACCCTATGATCCAATTCAATATTTATCGTTTCAATCTCTTCTATGTCCTTTTTGACCTTATCCTCATTTATATTTCCATTTAAAGATTTAATTCTCTCTTTCAACTTCCTTATGACCGTGTCTTTCTCTTGTGACTGAGCTTTCAATTCATTTAATTCAAAATATTGATCAAAATTTGGAGCACTTTGATTTGAAACAGAATTGTCTCTTTAAAAAATTTCCTGATTAAGTTGAGTATCAACTTCTAAAGAAATGCAATGTTTTTCAAGAGTGGTATAACTTCTGAACAGTTTATCGTACGTCTCTTTTTCAATGAAATTCTTTTTGTTGAGAAGCTCAGTCTCAAGTTTGAGACACTTTTCACATTCAAGCACATTCACATAAGCATTATCTACAGAAGAATTCACAATAATGTTCACTATATCTTTACTAATGACTTGTTCCAAGAGTCGTTCGTTTTCATTTAAAACTTGATTCATTTTAACTTCAAACATTTTGGACTCCAAAATATGTTGTTCCACAGCCTGTTCCATTTGATGAAAGACGTTTTGGACTTCAGTAAGTTCATCAATTAAATATTGATCGAATGTATTGAATATGTCCTTCAGTTCTTTTACAAATGGAATAATTTCATCCCTAAAACAAGCTTTTGTATGTTCAGACCCCCACGTGCCCTCAGTGATGGTTGTGGCCGTGGTTCTTTCTTTGACAACCACGTCAAATCCAGCAAGATGGTGTTTAAGTTTCTTAAAACTTGTATTTATCATGTTGAATTTAGAAAGTTCTTTTGGAACCTCGACTTTGGTGGGTCTACAAGAAGGACTGGGATATGAATAATTCATAGAATTCTGAGACCAAAAGGCTTGTTCAGCAGATAATTTAGTTTGTGGAACAAATCGTTTTTCAAGATCTTGAGAAAGTTGGTTAAAAGTAGCATAATCAACTGGTGTAGTATTAACTTTATTTTCTAAAACCATTGGATCCTGTTGTTTCAAAAGCATTTTTGAACGACTCTCTTCAGCAAGCATAAGTGTCTCTTCAGAGTCAGGAATCACAATAGCACTAGTGCTCTTAATGACATTACCATTATAAAGCTTTGGTTCCAATTGCTGAGCTTTCTTCAGATAGAAAGGATTTTGAAAACCTAGAGCTTGTTTAGTGGTATGGTCATAGAAAAACTATGGTTTTGTCAACATCTGAACAGTTTGTGCTGATTGATCTCTTTTATAAACAATATTATCTAGCTGTTTGATCTTCTTTTCTAAAGCAATTTCTCTATCAATGTTTCTAGATTCTTCTTTCTTAAAATCATTTTTGGTAGCTTGTTGCCTAGGGTTTGACGAATTCCTCAGCTGGTTATTGGTGGTAGGATAGCGAGATGTGACGACAACTAACAAGAATGACATTATATAGTTAATGGCATCAATGGGATCGTCACCTTGCTTGAACACTGGAACAATTAACCTGAGTCTAGTTGTGGAAATTCAGGTTGTTGTTGTTGGTTAACTGTGGGAACATATTCCAATTGTGGGATGGATGATGGTAGAGAATAAACGTTGTGGTGAACTGATGATTGATAATCATTGCATGGATAAGTGATTGAAAGAGGTGTTGATGATGATTGATTGTTTGAGTATTGTTGAGACTGATAAGGTGATCCATACTGTGGAGACTGATATAGTGAAGCTTGTGGTTGAAATTGAGAGTTTTGGTATGAGTTTTGATGAGTTTGATAACGAGACTGGGTCATATGATGGGTTGCAATCAAAGCAAGCGGATCTGAATTGCGTTCATGCATTAAACAAACTTCATTTGCATGAAATTCGTGTTGTCCCAAGTAAGCATGAAGCTGATCAATATTAGTTGTGTGCAAGTCCCGAACCAGTTTGACATCGGTCACAAATTTGCTACACTCAGGAGGAAGGGTATTCAAAAACTTGGTGTTTACTTAAAATTGTTCCAGTTTCACATTATAGATGTTTATTTCATTGAGTAGCAGTGAAAATCTCAAGTAGAAATCATGTAGTGTTTCCCCCTTCTTGTAAGCAAACATATTGAATTCATCATATAGTTTACACTCTCTTTCCTGTTTCGTCAATGAAGTTCCTTACATGAGAAGTTTAATTCTTTCCCAAAGTTCTTTGGCGATTGGATGATTGCTAACAAGTGCATAGACCTCTGGAGGTAAACCTTGAAGAATGATACTTGTTGCTTTGGCATCACAATCAGCTTGAATTGCATTTGCAGGAGTCAATTCAGAGTATTTTCTTGGCCTAGTCACACCATTTTCCTCAATTGTAGGCCAGATGAGTGGACCATTTCCAATAGATTTAAGGATCATTCGTCCATGTTGTCTATTCATCATGTATAGCTCCATTATGCTTTTCCAAGAATCGTACATATCCTTTTCCAACATAGGTGGACAATTGTCAGCACCCGAAAGAATCGCTTTGTCAGCAAGAGTCGTCATTGAGAAATATGTATGTTAAAAGATTACTTGTTTGATCGGACGGTGGTAGAAAGAAATTATATTTAAATAAGTTGTATTTTAAGTGATTTAAGTCTTGAAACTACACGGGATTTTACAATTCTTGATAAAACCGGGAAAGACACGTAAATGTTTCACGAGATTTTAGAAGTTAAAGAAATAAACCGTATAATTTTAGAAATTTGAGTTGTTCGACTTGAGTCGTTCGACTCAGGTTGTTCGACTTGGGTTGTTTGACTTAGGTTGTTCAACTCGAGTTGATCGACTCAGGTTGTTCGACTTGGGTTGTTTGACTCAGGTTGTTCGACTTGAGTTGTTCGACTCAAGTTGTTCGACTTGAGTTATTCGACTCAGGTTGTTCGACTTGGTTTGTTCGACTCAGGTTGTTCGACTTGGGTTGTTCGACTCAGGTTGTTCGACTTGGGTTGTTCGACTCAGGTTGTTCAACTTGATTTGTTCGACTCAAGTTGTTCGACTCAGGTTGTTCGACTTCAACAGTGACGAAACTCAAAATCTCAAAATCACAAAAAGACACTTTTTTTGATCGGTTTTTTGTAAAAAATCTTGTACAACTAGTATTACTAACCCTATAGGAGCAAGAAAAATAAGAACTTACAGGTTTT
>BQNB010114516.1:0-21739 GCA_026074375.1 Tanacetum coccineum
GTATGATAATGCAACAGATGCAGACATCATATAAATGTAATTACGTTGCCCTAAGCTCATGATACTGAAGTTCGACATAGATGAATACCATATAAATGGCCTACATTGCCCGTGATGATGTTCTAACCCACAACATCCTATGTTCGACATGGTATACGTTTGTTTGGCCGGTGATAGCTAGTCACCCAAACGGGGATGTCACTCCTAATAGATCTATTTATTGTTTTGGTAAAATTATGTTTTGGTAAAATTATGTTTAATAAGTTAAACCGTTTATAATTTCCGTTGTAGTAAAATTGGCGTAACTTTCGCGTTTCAAGTCCGTTTCTTGCGTTTCTTATGTCCATGTTTTTGTATTAAGACGAGTTATCAATATTTGACATTTTCATATTTTTGTCCTCTGATGAACAGTACTTTTTACTGTTCACACCAGTTATAAAGTTATTTTTATAGTTTTAGTTATCGTAAAACCCGTAAACGTCGTATTTTATTCGTTATAGCTCTGTTTTTAGCGATTCTTTCGAGCACGTTCTCGTAATTGAAAGTTCTATTTATTTAGGAGGTTTAAAAAATATATGATTCTGTCATGAATAGTAACTTTTATAAAAATAGTTTTATAAAAGTATTTATTGTCGTAAACTCGCGTAATCCGTAACTTCTTCGTTTTTAATCAAAAAATTATGATTCTTATCATTTTGGAATCCTAGAAATGTGTATAATCTGTTAAAAACATCAAACTTTCTGTTTTGTATAATTTTTATAAAAGTTATTTTATAAACCCATTTAATTAACGTATAACTCGTAATTAGCGTATCTTTTTCGTTATTAATCTGTTTTTCGAGTTTCTTATCCGTTTTTCGAGTTTTCTTAGCTTTAGAGTTTCTTAGCTTTTTGGAATAGTCATGAGACGTACTATCTTATGAAAATAATAAAAATGACAAGGTCATGTGTCGAATCCAAACAGAAAGTTTGGATGTTTTTCATAATAACATGTTTTAAACTTGATATTGTACTTTTCTATTTAGTAAGTTACCACAAGTATTTTATAACTATATATATCATATGTCTTACATATATTAGAGTTCATAAGTCCATCATTTGTCCAAATGTTCAAGATCACAAGATAATCAAGTCATTGTTATATCACATGAGCCTCAAACTTACCATTATAAAAATATACTTTTACTACAAGTTTATACTTGAACCTTTTTTAATACTTAACCAAGTGTGTAGCATCACTTATACTTCCATATTTAATAATTTAGCATTGACTATAACATTGTATAAAAGGTTCATGATGCATGATTATCAAGTATTTACCAAACACTTTTACTTGATACTTATTAATAAATCTTTAAAACCTAATTTATATCAACACTTTATATGCTTAAACAACATGGGTTACAAACATTCTATGTCCATTTTATCATCGATATTAACAAACAACATATCATATGTAAAAGTGCAAAATCATGATTACAAGTAATAACTCTTTTTACTGTTTAGAAAGTCCTAAATGGTGATTTTACTATGAAAACATCATTATACATTATATCAATGAAAATGAAAGTTAAGCTGTGTAGATACCTTAATGTTGTTGTATGATGGATGAGAATTATGTGCTAAACCCTTGTTTAGACTTTAAACCCAGACTAGCATGAATGATACCTAAAAAAAAAATTTTTCCAATTGAAACCCTAGATCCTTTCTTGTTTCCACACATGTAAATCTTTAACCAATACTTCAAATCATCTTGAGGTATATTAGATATGATGTGAGATTACTTGTATGTGTTGAAGAAAAGTTTGTATGAATTATTTAGAAGGGGTGTTTTGAGCGTGGTTATAAGGGTGACAAATGGGTGAGTGTTTGCTTTTTGTTAGTGTTAAGGTGTTATGTTTTCTTATTCTCATGGCAATGTTAAGTAATGTATATGTTTTACTAGGCAAGGAGACACCATGAGGGTCTTAGGGAGGCCTTGGTCTTGAGTCCCATAATAGTTGTGAAACATCTATGAAAACATGGAGATGTGTTCTCTTATGATCTTTTCTTGACATATTTATCTATAAAATCCGGCACCATTATAGAGATTTATATGATAGATTTTTTGTGATTTTTGTGTATTAACGTATAAAAGGAGTATTTGTTGAAGCGTAGAAAAGTTTTGGTGGTTCCGGAATGCCTAAGTTTTTTACGCGAAACGAAATAATTTAACGCAAACCAATAAAAATAAAATGAACAAAGTTAATAATTATCATCAAAATAATTACTTAACACTTGCTTAATGTAAACATTTAATTGTTTGGTGCCCATTTACATTGAACGCTAATTTGAGTACGCGAATTAAAACTTAACGTTTATGAATTTAAGCCAAACACGTACAATACAAAAGATACTTTGTGATTTATTGACGAGTTACTGAACCTAAAAACACGGGGTTGTTATACACACTTGTGTAGATGTTGTATATTTGTCTACTTGTCCATAGTTGTGTTCAAATTATTTGGAATTATTATGGCATAAAATACACATAAGTAGGATCGAAAACTTGAATGTTTGTCCAAAATATTCTAGTAATTTTACTTGCAATTAACAATTGGTTAAGGTCGTCATATCCGAAAATCCAAGATTGAGCAATGGCACACATATGTAACATTGATTAAATATTTAAAGCACAAACTCAATAAACTCTAATTATCCTCTCATCAAAACTTTCTCTTACTTTTACCAAATAAGCATTAATTTTTCTTTTACAACGTATGAACCATTTAAACCATCTAAGGATACGGACTAGGAAGAAATGATACAGTATTCCACATCATTATCTTGCTTTCTTTCAATAAGTGATAGTAGAGGGATTTCGAATATGGAAGATGATTATTATTCAAACAATCATCAATCTCATTCATCAATTAATTTAAAATTTAAAATATGAACATGAATTCGAGACTAGGATTTAACAGATCTCGAAAATATCTATCAAATGGTCCATTAGATATTTTTCCGTGTTACATGTTTAACCATCCTCGGTAATTACATGAAATCACGAAGTCGATTGCAAGGTAACAAGATTAGTCATCGATTTGTAATTCACACTTGCAATGAAGATGTTTCATTGAGTCTAAAGTATTCAAATGTTGTGTTATTAGATATGATCAAATTATACATGCTAAAGTTAACACAACTTTAAGTAGGAAGATGAGACTTATAAATTTTCATCGGGAAACTCATAAGTACTCCAACTTGATAAGCAAGACTTGGATGTCATTTTTGAAAACTCAAACCGAGAACCCTTATAACTTATATAAAGATCTTTTAATAACATCTATCAACACCATCTCCTAAATAATGGAAAAATGATCCTTGCCCAAATTTGCACTCTCGGGATCAGGATAGATCCTTCGTCCGAAAATTAATCTTCGTTTAGGTAGTTCCTTCTTATGGCATTAGATATAAACATCTTCTACTTGTAAATCTCTTGCTAAAAAATCTACTTAGATTGTAATAAACATTAGTTATTCATCATTATTTCTACAAGAAACAAAACTAAAGATCTATTAAGGTAAATAACCGTAATTAGATTTCTTTTCATTAAAGTCATGCTAATGTGCATTCTTGAACAATCATCCTATATAGTGCATTACACATTGTCACTTTTTAGCATACTTATTGGTCTTATATGACTCATTCTTTCTATAATAGCTTCTCTCTTATACCTACAATAACTTGCTTGCTCTCTCATTTAACTTTAGAATTCCACACATCTTGATTAGGATTATGCGAACCGGAATTAAAGCATGTTAGACCCTCTATGAAAAGATAATATAAATTTTATCTTTGCTACACTTCATTAGGAAAATATAGGAATTCTATTTTGTCTTACATGAGAATGACTACTAGAGATTCTATTGCACTAGATAATTCAATTTGACCTAACGGTTGAATTGCTTCCAAGAGTGAAGTTGGGTTTGTGGTATAACCCGTAAAAATGGTCGTGTTTAGCCTGAATTGAGCACCACTAGTGATAGTCTCATATTAATTCTCTAATTTGATTAAATGGCTCTTCTTAAATATGCCTAATGATAGTCTACATTGATAGACTTTGTATTTCATTAGGAGTGCACACTAAGCAAGAAAAAATTCGGTTTCTCCTTAGTCAATCTAGACTACATGCATTTCACATATGTGCTTTGAAGTTTCAAGATGATAACGTGCTCCTACATAATGCAATTATATGCTTTCATGTTTATCTCAATGCTCAATATTTATTTGTTTAGCTATTGAATGCATGTTTGTTGTAAAAGCATTTGCCATTTTCTAGCAATTTAGATAAAATATCTCTTACTTTATCTAAATAACACATGCTCCTAAGTGCTAAATGCTAACATGTTTTACATTATGATTGCATTTAAAATTATCACATTTTGTATGCGTCATTTTAAATGACTTAAGTGTTCATTGTGCACCTACACTATGTTAGTTTCATGTATGACAATTTATATTTAAATGTCATATAGTCTTACACATTAATCTTGTTGATTATTGTGTTGATGCATGCTTAGATAAACTTGCATGCTTATATCTATATGTCTTATACATCTATGTATATATTTTCTCACACTAGAATATCTTTCTTCGCGTCCGGGTCACTATCATTCGCCACGGGTGGGTTTAGTTTTTGTTAGTTTTTAGTTGTTATTTTCGTGGTAGTAAGCTAAGTTTCGTGTTTTTTTTAGTAAGCAAAGTGGCACGAATTTGTTTCTTGGCATATACGCGTTTTAGTCGTGGTTCGAATTGATTACTTCGAGTTCGTGGTGTCTCAATCGAACGAGCTTCATCTTAGTTTGGATCGAACGAGTGATCTAGCGCGTGGTTCGAACGAGTGTTTTATAGTTTGATCGAACGAGTGTCTTTACTTCAAACGATCGAACGAGTGGTGTGTTTGGTTCGAACAAAGCACAATCGAACAAGAGACCATCGAACAAGCTCATTCGAACTAGCACCATCGAACGAGTCTCAACATTTGAGGATCGAACTAGTGACATTTCACGTTTTGAATGAAACAGAGTGGTTTTTTCTTCTTGATCGATCGGCATCTCTTAAAGGAATCGTACGAGTTGATCGAACTAGATGTCGATCGATACATGCATATCAGCGTGTTCGAAACAGGTGATCGATTCGGTCGGAAGAGCTGTGATCGAACGAGCGTGATCGAACGAACTGTGATGAACGAGCGTGACTCGAACGTGCGTGATTCGTACGAACAGTGATCGAACGAGCAGTGATCGAAAGATGTGATACGACGAGCGTGATCGAACGAGCGTGATGAACGGCGTGATCGACGAGCGTGATCGAACGTGCGATCGTCGAGAAATTATTTTTTGGACACGAACGATTTTTTTTTTGAAAATTTTGTGACGAATTGGGTTTCAGTAAAACAGCCAGAAACTTCTTGATCGTAAGTCCGTTTTAGGCATGTGACACCTCTCAAATCGAGAGTCAAACGAGACGGATCACGCTGTAACCATCCTTTAGCTGGATAAGGATTTTTCGAAGGCCAAAAACATCGTTTTCCATGATTTATTGACATTTTTCAGTTTTTTTGGAATTTTTCGCTGATTCCAAATCAGATCATTCACGGTTTTTTCTTGATTTTGTAAAATCCTGTGAAAGATACGATTCTTCTTCTGGTTTAAATCTAAGATGTAAAATCCCTTGTGAACGATAATGATTTCAATCCACTAACACAAACACTTTTACCTAATTAAGATTCCGATATCCATTCACATCATCAAATGTCAAATTACCAATTACCAATTGCCAACTCAAACATCATGTGTTCTAAGACATGACACAGTTTCTTCGTGTTCAACTTTCTAAAGTTCAAGAGAAGACACAATTTCAAGAATTAAATGCCATGAAAAGTTTCGAGCAATTCAGTAACAAACTAAAGTTTATCACTGATAATTTACAAGATTTTGGTACCATGCCTATCTTCAAGAGAACATTCTCTAAAGACTTGGATTTACTAGAACAACAAATCTTACAAAGAAATAATTTCTCAGACTGATTGCAAGACTATTTGACAAAAAATCAGAAACAACGTTGAAATGCTTTCAGTTTAGAAATCAAGTGCGATGCAGAATTATACAGATATGATGCTCAATCATTTTACGATTGCCAATGTCTATATACTGGATTCCTCGGGAAATACATGCTTGAGTAATTCTCTCGTAAACAACGAACTCCCAATGGTTGACACAAAAGACGTTGATGCAACACAAGAAGATCATTCAAATCAATTCCAAATGTGATTCATTGAAGGTTTGATTTGAGTTGTCATTACAAAACACTTGTTCTGAGAATGAAGACGTAATTCAGAGAATGCATCCAACAAATTAGTAATGGAATGCAGCTTGATTATGAACAAATGATGTGCATGCAATCAATAAGATGTCAAAGCAAAAGGAAGATGCATGACATATTTTCAATCACTTCATTCACACTTTCAAGTTCTTTCTAAAGAAGACTTAAAAGGCACTCGTATCGAACATGGATTCAAATGGGCATTCATGTCACTCTTTGGTCAAGATGATGGCACTTTCACAAGTACAATTCTCTTTAATGTAGATCAACTACAAAAGCAACTTGACAAAGATAAATTTCAGAAGTTGGATCCATGAAGCCTTTTTGGGTGTAACATCAGTTCCAAAATTTATCGATTCAAAGTTTACATTGGATTATGGACAGTCAAAAATGAAGACACACGCTTTGTCAATACTCTGAATCGATGTTTCAAACACTTCCAGAGATACACTACTCCAACACCTGGGTAATGTTAAGAAGTCCGTTGCTGAAAGAACACGTCATAAAAGATAGTATGAAAGAAGGGTGGAATGAAAGAAAGATGCAGTAGCAAGAGAGTAAGATTGATTACGGTAAAGCATTGGATGTGATTTGGTTGACAAAGAAAGCATCTAGAACAGACTCAACAGTGCAAGATGACAACAACAGGTCAGGGAATGATACAGATGCTGATGATGCAGATATCAGACCCATTTATGACGAAGAGCCAATGGCTGAGGTACAATTGACTGCTGAATGCAATATCTTTGCTATAGGACAACAACATACTGAGCAACCTGAAATCATTACTGAAGGCAGGGTTGCTGTACTCCTGAAACTGTAATGTTAAAAGTCCTATGCTTGATCATAACCCCTGTACCAGACAAGCTGAATATCAAAACATTCACTCGGAGTCGAAAAATATTTCGCTCATGAGACAGTTGCCCAATTTCAAAAGAATTATTTTTAAAGAATGGAAGGTCATTGAATTGCTCTCGACTTAAATATCAAAAATCAATCTCTATAATCAGGGCAACATGGTCAAATTTTGAAAACTAAACAAGTAATAAAGCCAAAATGAAAAAGGAAATTGATGTACTTGAAACAATGAACATCGAATTTAGAACATAGTGTGGCTACAATTTCTGTATAGGAAAATGAGACTTTGAAAAAGCATTACAAAGATTTGTATGATTCTATTAAAATAACGAGATCTAAGACTATAGAACAGACAACTTCTTTGCTTGCTAATAATGCTGATTTAAAAGCTCAGATTCAGGAAAGGTTATGCATTTGATGCTTGAAAATGACTTAAGGATGTTAGAAGGAATAGTGTAGATACTAAGTGACCAAAAAATCAGTATGGGGGAAACGGTTTTACCATCACTAAGAACCATCAGTTGTTAGACAACGAATGCGTTTAAATCTGCAAGGGCTCAATGTCATAAACAACGGTTTCCTCCCAAGTTGATGTGAATAAGAATTTTCGTCAAAAAACCGTTCACTTCAACATTATTGGCCTAAGAAAACAGAATCCGCCTTTGCAAACCTATTCACGTGATTGCATTTAGCTATCTAGAATAGTTCTAAGAAACATGCCAAGATTTAGTCAAATGACATGGCTTCATTAATCATATATCTAGTTGAGCTAAGAAAAAGACACAAGAAAAAGACAGAAATTCAAAAACTAGTATGATGCCTTCTGCTAGATTACCAACCACTGCTAATGGAAGCAAACCAAAACCTAGGAGCAACAGTCAAACATCTAGGAGTTGCTGTATACTAAGGAGTAGTCGCGTTCGAATCGGCTGTGCCAAAGCAGAATCCACTCTAAGAGTTCTAGTTACTTTTTCTGATTCCAAAAACTTGTTTGTTCTACATTCATAAGTGTGTCTTTAATGCAAATCATGGATGTTGTATAACAAACTCCTGATGGAGTAAACTCTGTGCTAAGATTCAATACCATAAGACCAGGAAACGTAAACCAAACCGCTAGATCAAAGAGTCATACTCAAAAACATGGTAGGCAGATCTTCACAAGAGATAGGTTTTCTCCTAATAAGACTTCCGCTGTGTATGAGAAAATATCTCCTAGATCTGATCTTATGTAAAAACCCACGAGTAGAATTTTCAAAAATGTTGGTCTTAGGTGGATTCTTACAGGAAAGTTATTCAACTCTGCACAACCAAGGTTGACAGTTGAACCCCAAATGCGTCCAATGTAGATACCAAATATTTTTGTATGCAAACAACTCTGGATTTAAGTCGCAGGTAGCCTCTCAATGGTCAAAGCAACAAAGAATTTGACTTAAGTTGCTGGTGATTATACACAATGTAAAGCAGGAAAATCTCAGAGTAAGGTTGTTGAAAAGATGTATCTCAGAAAAACCTGTGCCTGATTGGTTTCTAAAGGATGAAACTACATCAAATGACGTTTGAGCACACAGATCAAGCCATCGAACCTTCAATGTCAAACGACGTTTGATAAAATAGGTTTCATGAATAGCAACCACACAGTGTCAACATAAGTTCATCAAGCAACTGAGACAGTAACAACGTCAAATGAGCTGGATTTGCTATTCGGTCCTTTGTTCGACGAATATTTCAATGGAGAAATTCTGGTGTTTTAGTTCTCCGGCTGGAAAATACTACTGATGCATCAAATAAACGTCAACAACAACCTGATTCAACTTCATCCACTTCCACTCTAGCCACAACTGTCACTGCTAATGGAAACTTCAATTTTGTAAATATTTTTTTTCTCTTTATTTTGATTTAAAAATATTTTTGAAAAAGAAAATACAAAAATATAAAACCAACAAAAAGAAAAATACAAAAATATAAAATCTAGAAAAACAAAATATAAAATCAGAAAATTTCAAAAATATCAAAAAGAATCTTCTCGACATGTCTCTTGGAATCGATAACATTTACGTACCTAGAAATGTTGATTAACATCGACACGGGCGTGTAAATGAAGTTCGAGCGAGAGTTTCAAATGCTTTCAAAACATGTCATTTCTAAATTTTTCTCTATGACTTATGTACATTTCAGTGCATAACTCGGTCCCGAATGTAATAGGGAAGTGTACGCCTCAGTGCGCTTACTCTAAAATAGAAGAGAAGTCTTCTATCATGTTTTTAAAATCGTTGAACACAATTTTTCAAAAAGAACTTTCAATGTCAAAATTGTCTACAATATAATTTGTGGTCTTTTTCCATAAAAAGTGGTATTTGATAAAATTGTGTGTTCAACACTCCCTTCCTCGAATAATTTTCAAAGAATTGTAGTTCGTAGAATGTCATTTTATGTGAATCAATTTCTGAGGGGGAGCTTTTTTAAAACAAAGCCTTTTAATGTGTTGGGTACATCTCATAAATGTCAATTTTATGTATCCAAACACATTTTGTGAATTAAAATGTGGAAACTTATAATGTCAATTATTAATATACATTGTTCACTAAGGCATCTCACTCCGTCTTCAACATTTTGTGGTGTCATATCAATTTTTCATTCCAATGTCAAGTTTTAATAAATATTGGTATCCCACATATACTGTTGAAGGGGAGCTGTTGGAATCTGAATTCATGCAATATCGTGGTATAATTTTTCTCCCCATGGAATTTTTCATGTCAAATTTTAATCAATTGGTATTTCAAATACTAAGTGTTTTATTATTTAAAATAAGGGGAGAAAATGTGATTAAAATATGTTATAGACTAATGTGATCTTTAAGACTCCAAGTGCAGCTCTTTCCTCCATTGTCTAAACATTTAGAATCTCGGAGCAATGGTTGGGAGTGTATTGAGAATAACAATGTCAGGAAAATGGTTTTATGGTTCGATTCTTACCCAGGCATATCACTATTATTTTCACGACGATTCTGAAGTCATAAGGTGGTTAGGTAGGATTAAGTCTACGATCCAACCAGAACGGAGGGATCTACCAAGGACATCCAGAGTTAGAAATAGCAGTCCTTAGTATGATTGGAGAAGATGTGTATAAGGAAAATGCGACTAGATTGGCTAACACTGGAACAATGCACAACAGGTGTTAGTAATGACGTCTTGGTAAGCATTGAAGGGGTTGAAGAATTAAAAAGAAATGTATGGATAAAGGGTGAAAACAGCAGCCTCCAAAACAAGCTTAGGAAGTAACCGGGTCAATACATAATCTATCAAAATCACAAAGATGATTGTTGATATTGAAGACGACATCATGGACCCAGTGATGCAATGCACAACCCTTCCCAGCCATTCGGGTTTCTCAAAAGAAACTTGTCTCATTTGTCACGGAGATACACACGTTATCTATTGACATCTCACTCCGAGATTGTTGATATTGAATAGGTGGCAGTCTGCTCCAGCCTCCGATTACTAAAACCAAAGTGCACAAATCGAGTCTAGAGCCAGAAGAGATCAAATTATAAATCTCATTAGGACACAATGTCAAAATACACTTGTTGAACACCATAAAGTTCACAAGTTGTAACAAAGAGTCCTACGCATTATCCTTGAGATCTTGCCAGAACATCCGAGTGATACTTAAGTATTCACAGTGAAGATGGAAATCCTGCTTGAGCCAACATCAAACAAGCTCTTGGTAGGTGACTTGCAAGATTCTATATGAATCAAGCTTGTGATAACTGGATATCAATTTTGGTCCAGTAAATGAATTGACGACTTAATCAGAAAGATAGTAACTATCTGATTCACTCTTACCGTGTTGTCTGCTTTGAGACGTTCCGGTAATGAGAACTAGCAAGCATGGTGAATCTAATACATCTGTGTTAGAAGATCCTACGCTTTGAGCTGGAAACCCTGTCAAGGAGATTCTTTGAATCTACCTGATCACAGGTATAGTATTTATACTATAAAACGGGAAACCGGAGGTTAATGCAACCGAAGTCAAGATGAATGACAAAGCCATATTCATCTTTTATTGCTAACTGTCTTATTTTAGGTTTAGACGACGGTGTTGCAGCCTCATTCCAGCAAAGTCAGATTCATAAACCACATGCTCATACTCATGCTTTCAAAGTCAATCGTTCAACATCAAGATCGTTGATTCTAAACTTCCCCACCATCAAAGAGCCTCAAAGTCAAATAAAGAATAGTCTATTTGGGAAGATTGTTAGACTTATAATCACATATGTCAAACAAGAATGTAACAAGTATGAGCATGTTGGTCAAGAGCACAAGTTGATCAAGGAAGTCAAATCAAGATGATTCAAGTCAAGGAGATGATGCAAGATAACGATCTCAAGAACTCAAAGTCAAAAGATAAAGGCTCAAGATCAAGATCACAAAGCATGAATGAACAAAGCCATTACAAACAAGACAAGACCAAAAACAAAAGCAAACTCCTACAAGAATGTCATCGATGGTATGAAGGAGTTTAAAGAAAGAGACCTGAACATTGGGGGAGATTGTTAGTCTTTATTTTATTAAGTCAAACAAGAATATTATCGGTCTTATAAAGTCAAACTAGGTCTTGTAATGTAATAGGCTAGTCGGGTTCAACGGGCTTAGATTGTAATCTAATATTGTCCTTGTTTTGGGCTCAAAGCCTAAGATATGCCAAGCCTGGCCCATGTAGAAAGCCCATACACCTACTAGTTGGCATTGGGTATAAAAGGACCCTCTCCACACATGGAGAGGGTTTTGGTTGCATTTGTCACATTTTTTAATCCACCACTTTCTCTCTCTAATCTAAGTTTCTAAGTTCTTTTCTCTCTCTTGTTCTTTCTTTCTTTTTGCCGGCTTAATAAGAGCTTATTAGAGCTTATTCGAGTTTGCTTATTGATGTTGTGTAAGGATTATAGAACCAACAACACGTTTATATGATTATGACCCAAAGATGGAATTAGACGTCCTAGGTGGACGACATGTGCTATATTGTGATCACATGTTATGAAATGAAACTTAGACATCCTCGGTAGATGAATTGATCCCTTAAACGTCCTTACTTCCTAAAGTGTGACTTAGACATCATATGTGGATGACTAGTATGAGTATACGACTCATTAGACGCTAAATGCGAACTTTAAACATCTGTAGTGGGTGAATAACGCATCATATTAATGATATGTCCTTAAAATAGGACTAGACGTCCTATGTGGACGAGTAAAGCATTTAAAGCCTCGTTGAACCAAAAAAAGGTTCACGGCATCCTAGGTGGATGACTTGTATGTATGACATCCATATTGCTCATACGCGAGATAATGAAGCACATAGCCCCCTACTAGTAGAAAAGTTGAAAGTATGTGTTCCTGCGTGGAAACAGAAGTGCTATTAAGCATCACAAGCACTAGGCGGGGGAGATTCTAACAAAGCAACCTTTTAGCTTTACTGCCATACTATATTTTTAGTTTATTGCATTATCTCTCTAAGCTTATTGCTTTGTTTATGTTTTCCTATAGGTGAAATTAGTGATACGAATCCTAAGGGCAAAAAGGTCGCAGGTTAGCCTCTGGTGAAGCTTGAGGGTAAACGAGCTTATCTTAAACCCTCTTTTATACCACGAAATGACTTATGAAAGCTTTTTTGGGTTGGTTTGTATAAACACATGTTAGCCTTAAAATATGTCGGCTAATACGAAATTACATTAGTTTACATTAGCCGGACACGCAGGGACTAGAAATGTCAAGTGTAGTAAGTAGATCGTGTCCTGGGCTATATATATCCCCTCCATACTTCCATGAAGAGGTGAGGATAAACATTTATCTCATAAGTGTGTATTGTTTCTCTCTCTAGAAAACACACACACTCTTTCCTTTCTCTCTCTAATAAAATGGCTTACTTTCATTTCTATCCTCCTCGACCTCCGGATCGTCTTTTGTTAGTGAAATCTTGTTGTTAACAATTGGCGTCAGAGCCTAGGAGCATATCGTGATCGTTGTTTACTGAATCAAAGGTGTTCGTTGTATTTTTTTGGTAAGAAACTCAAACCGAACGCACCCTTTCTCGCTTACTTTTTGATCTAAAACGTGTGTTTTACGACGATCAACTTGTACTTTTGTTAGTCTTATATGTACTAGTAACTTATTTAGGTATCAAAACACGTTTAAAAATTTCTGGGTTTTTGAAGAATTTTTGAAGACAACGAAACATGTTTGAAGGAAGCGAAATGTGTTTTGAAGACAGCGAAACATGTTTGAAGGGAGCGAAATGTGTTCTTGAATGGAGCGAAATATGTATTTTGGAGCGAAATATTTATTATTAAGAGAAATATGCAGGTCAAGTCACATTCCGAGCGAAATATGCAAAATTTCCTCAAGCGAAACATGTTGGAAGAGTTCAAGCGAAATGTGCAATTTCCTGTCAAGCGAAATGTTCAATTTTTTCTCAACCGAAACATGTTTCTTAAACCAAGCGAAATGTGTAATTTCCTTAAACCAAGCGAAATGTGTAGATTTCAAGCGAAATATGCAGTTCTGTTTCTCAAGCGAAATATGTTGAAATGTGCCAAGCGAAACATGACATTGTTTAAGGAAATTTTATGTTTTGAAATGTGCCAAGCGATCCGCGCATCAGGTGGGCATGTGACCGACTTTAGGCATGTGACCGAATTTAGGAATATGATCATCAAGTCAAATCAAGACATAAACACCAAAGCAAACACAACACTTCATGCCAAAACGATCCTGAAAAGATTCACTAAAACGAAAAACGGCTAAAGATTCGGACTACGATGTCAAGTGATCACGAAGTTGATTTGGTATCCCTTATTTGAGATTGAAGTTGAGTTGCACGAAGGCGTCTACTTATTTCATCATCGAGACTTCCTTCTATTTGCTACCCCTTTTCTTTAAACCCAATCTATCGATTAATGACTTGCTTGAACGTATACAGCTTATGATTGAGACTTGAATTATCTAGTTTCCAGTAGTCAGGGGTGGTTGGTTGTAGACCTGGTTACTATCACTTAAAGGAGTTATGTTGTAGTACTCAGTGTCACACGCAGAAGCCGATGTAGATAATTTTAAGAGGTGTTGTACTTCTTATAGTACTTAGAGGCTTTCTTCTGCACCGTTCTTCAATCAACAACAGTGCCAGCTTAAGTAACAAATTTAGGGAATTTTACTTCATTTTTAAGTTTGGTATATCAGGTCTACTTCACCTAGTGGTCACAACAATAGCCGACAGAATACGAGGTTGATAAGTTAGCCAGAGAGTAAAAAGGTTGAGATGTGATCAGCAACTCTCACGGGATATTTGAAGCAACTGAACGTCAATGATGCTTTACAGTCTCAGCAAAATCTTTCAAAGTTCTTTAATGTCTTTCATAACTTTTCAAGATTGTTGCTTATGATAAGAAATTCTCGTGTATATGGTCGTACACGTCAATGATGCTTCCGAGAGTTCGCAACCATCATGGGGGAAAATGTGTACATCCGGGACTTAGTTGACTTTGATGTTACCATGTCAACTTCCAGGGGGAAGTAGTGTAGACTACTTTACTTAGTATGGTTTGTGAAGTATTCTATAAACGTAAGAAGAATTGTTGCTGATCTCTTGCATGTTCCCTCAAACAGATAATCATCAAGACCAAACGTCATGATACAGTATAGAAGCAGTATTGGATGGTATGGTTGACTGCTTCTTCTACAAAATTCTGCTGTGCACTTTAAATGTCAATGTTATAAGATCGTTAGAACTACATCAATGTTTCAAAATCTACTCAAGATACGGATGTTGATTTGGGGGGAAGCTGATTCAGAAACTTTGCCAAAGAGAAGTCTATGAAGAAAGCTTTTTAATACATGTTGCATGATTTGGGGGGAAGTTAATCCAACTCATGCATAATTTAATGGTTCTAGAACAAGTCAAGCCACAGAAGATCCAAGCTGGAGTACAAGTATCAAGACTAGAATAGAAGACAAAGACATCATCTTCAGGATTGGAAGCACCTTGTATGTCATTTTATTTTGTTGTATTTGTACTTGTTAGGAACATTGTAAGTAATTCTGTATGCCCACATATTAGGGGAAGATTGTTAGCCTTAAAATATGTCAGCTAATATGAAATTACATTAGTTTACATTAGCCGAACACGCAGGGACTAGAAATGTCAAGTGTAGTAAGTAGATCGTGTCTCGGGCTATGTATATCCTCTCCATACTTCCATAGAGGGGCGAGGATAAACATTTGTCTTATAAGTGTGTGTTGTTTCTCTCTCTAGAAAACACACACACTCTTTCCTTTCTCTCTCTAATAAAATGGCTTACTTTCATTTCTATCCTCCCCGACCTCCGGATCATCTTTTGTTAGTGAAATCTTGTTGTTAACAACACGAACTTATATAGTTAAAATCTAGTACATGTTATGTTCGAATAGCTAAAGTGGTGTTTGACATAGTGCCAATCTTACCTGTTTTGAACCATTTTGCTCTCGTACGGGTCCAGCTGAATAACATGTGACGTGTAAAGTTTTTATATGTTAATGTATGCGTTGTTTGATTTCAAATAGTTTGGTGTTGCGCATGTTTAGATCTTTGCATATTTTCTGTAATAGTTGTAGTAACAGATGCATCGATACGGCGTATCCCCAGAATAGGATACAACGTATCATTCGATATGACATAGGTTATACCCGAAGGTATTAGCCTTTCAAACGTCATAATAAATACAAGAGCAATTATTTAGCCAAGGTAAACTAACCGAGTTAATGAATGATTAACCAAAAAACAGAAACAATACTAAAGTAAATGGAATACACTTATCTTTCTATGAAATTGAATACGTTGCTACGACCGCTTCTGCTCTTTTTATCTCTTGAAAATCGACTTTGTGGTTAGGTTATCGAAAGTATTTGATTTGCAACACATAAACTCGTGTTAAGTTTTCTATTTATAAGGTCTGGAAGTCGGTTGAATACGGCGTATCCAAAGAATTAGATACGGCATATTGGGGATTTCTTAGAGTATGGACCACGTTTGATATCTTCTAGAATATTATATTAATTCCATATCTTGAATACGGCGTATTAAGTCCTCTGGATACGACGTATTGGTCTTTATTCCTGAGTGGTTTTGGTGAGTGTAGGCACGGAATACAGGTAATGGTCTTTAGAATGGTAATCTTCAAAAATATCTTCATTTAAGTTCCAGAATCGCGCCTTTTTCTAACTTTCACCGCTTTTCTTAAATATTAAACGATTAAGTTACATTTTTTGCAATAACTATACAAAATGGGTTAATAACATGGGATAAATGAAGCTATAAAATAGACGTTATTTGATGTCATCAATATCCCCCCACTTGAATCCTTACTTTGTCCTCAAGTAGCCTTTAGAAGTTTATAAAAATGTATCCCTAAGGTAATTTCGTTAAAGCACTTATTTGACTACTACTAGTTCACAACCAACCACCTCACGAAATAGAAAGATGAAAAAATCAATCACTCAACTTCTAATGGTAAACAGTAACTTAATTCGCTCAATTGCTCGGTCATGACGAGTATTCTATCATAAACTTGGCAAGGATACACATCTACACCACTAAAGCCAATGAGTAACAAGCTTATAAAGGTAAATATGGGTTTTTGTATGGAAAAGGCGTACGGTTAGATCATTTACAATCTTTTCCAGAATAGTACCACTCCAACAGCAGCTGACGCATACATTACCACCCTCCCCAACCCCCCCGAAACGCTAGGTAGACATGTGTGTTTGAACAACATCCCATTTCAATTTTAAACCAACAGTTAGAGTAAGAATGATTAGAGGTAGGAAACTTTCTAACTTACACCAAAATTCATAAACCAACAGGTACAATGCATAGAAACACACCTCTAATATCCCCCCCACCCCCCCCCCCCCCCCCCCCCCCCCCCCACCCCCCCCCCCCCCCCCCCCCCCCCCCCCCCCCCCCCCCCCCCCCCCCCCCCCCCCCCCCCCCCCCCCCCCCCCCCCCCCCCCCCCCCCCCCCCCCCCCCCCCCCCCCCCCCCCCCCCCCCCCCCCCCCCCCCCCCCCCCCCCCCCTGGATGACATGCATGTTCGTTTTTTTTTGATTTTTTTTTTTTTTTTTTTTTTTTTTTTCCATTTTTTTGATTCCTCGTTCGCGTAAAACTACAGTTATCTCAGGTGAGAGGGAAATAAATTGTTGTTAAATAAAAATCAAGAAACAAATAGATTAAGACTTAAGATACAAGTTGCTAGACACTTATTTCCCGACCGTTATCATGATAAAGACACAACTATTTACAACGTCTTGATCATAGATCAAAAACAACAACCTAAGTTGGCGTTCCCGTAACGGTCAACTTCCCAATCTTCCCAAAACTTTACATACTCTACAAGGCAAGTGGCGATATCTTCCACTTTGTACAATACTCTACATCGTTGATTTTTTAGACGTATCAACGAATAATCGATCCTTCGTGTAATTCCTTCGGTAATTGCTAAACGATTATCTTCAAACTCTTTTTTTTGCTAACTATTCTTCAAATCTCGGTGTAGTTTCACCATCTTCACGATCATAATAATTCCGGATAATTTCTTCGATAGTTCCTTCGTCTTCGGATTCACCAATAATTGTGATGGTAGTAAAATCACATGAGCTTTGACTACTAATATACATTCCCATTTGCAATGTGCAAATTTCTCCAAACCGCACTAAAGATAGAAAAATGACACAAGACTCGGGGAAATACAAACTTTACACTTTAAAGCAACTAGCAACTGTAAATTTAATTAAACTTATTATAACATGGTGGTTAAGGTGTAAGGGTGTAACGAAACAAATAGTTGGTGTAAATTCCTAAAGGATTGGCTCTACGGGTTGTTCTAGTGGATCATCACTCTAAAGATGAGAGTGGAAAGGGTTTAAACGGGAGGTTAACTAACCGGTGTAGTTAGTTAATAAGCAACATGTAAAGGCGATTTGGGTGTTTTTTTTTACCTTAATTTTATTTTATTTTTAAATAATCTTAATTTTTTACATTTAAACAAGTTACTCATTCGAAATCCGTTGTAATCATAACTGTGGTCTCGTTGATATTACAAGCAAGTTTGAAAGTCTACCAACACATGGGCAGACCCACCCCCCAATCATATTTTGTGGAATTTGGGTAAACATTTGGAAACGAAAAGGTTAAATCCTCACAATATTCTAACAAGGGTTATATTGTGCGGGTTATGTATCAAGTAATTTCACAAAAGTATGCTTAATTTTTTTTAAATTTGAGCATAATTTAAGCTTTTTATTGTGAAAAAATAGGATAATTAAACATTCTAATTCCATCCCCACTGAACTTATACAACGTCCTATTGTTATATAAAGCATTAAATACGAGAATTAGAATGAAAATCCCTGATATTGCTCGGTAGATTCTCCATGTTGCGTTTATGAGCAAGATTATGTGCTGAAAAAGCGTCTGAATCCTAGACGAAACAACATATCAAATAGAATATTTAGAAAAATTTGGCTTCACACAACTTTGTCGATATTTCTTTCTCGAGGTCCTGTATAAAATATAGGAAGAACAAGTGCATTCCTATCTTGGTACCTACGGTTAATTTAAACTAAACTAAACAAACTAATTACGAGTCAGACTGTTGGATACGGGCGTATCAGGTTAGTGAATACGCCGTATTCAAAATCTGACAATAATGTTTCTAAAGTGCAATAAAATAAAGACTGACAACGTCCAGACAATCAATACGCCGTATGGTATGGAGCAGATACGCCGTATTGATGTCTGGGAAGACAGACTCGATTTACAAAAATTAATATGATATGACAATCTAGGTTGTCTCCGAGAAATCAATTTTGTTTTACAGTGGCAAGTCTTTAAGTTAGACTTTTATTTAGGCTTCCACTTTACTTTTCAGTTCTAGTTTACCATCATCCTTCGTCAATAATCTGAAAGCTTTTCTTGGTATAAGCTCGGGGCATGCATCTTTTATTGTAAAGTAATGATCTTCGTATGTCATATTCTTTTACAGCTACCCCTACTATCTCATCATCAACTTAAAAGAATATTTTGTTCAACTAATATCTCACTTATATTGCACACCGGTTGCTCGTGAATGTCACATATTCTTCACACTTTTAATATGTTCATGATTTATTCATAAGCATCATCGTAGTTTGTATAAGGATTACATTCGTCTCTTTTGTTCGTAACGTGACTCATCATCATTTTCTTTGATAGATCCTTCCATGATAACTTTGTTTCTTAAAGCTCGGTCTGTAATTTACAATCCTCAAAGCTTCGTACCAACTCGGTATCTGATAATGGAGTTGGTTTTCCAATTATGTAAGATCTGGGTGAATTTACTTCATTACAGTATCCTCATTCTTCCAATCCACATGGTTTTGGCCATTCTAAAACCATCCAGTTTTAGAATTGAAAAGGCTTAAATGTAGTTTAACTGGTGTGGGTTTGGTCTAAATTCCAGCGTCAGTCTATGGTGGTACATCCTTATTCCATTCGTAGATCTAGTCATCTTTGTAATCTTCATAGGTCTTATAACCCTATAAATATTCATTTGTAAGTAAGTCCGAATCTTACCTTGAGAAGGTAATTAAAACTTCATTAAATGATAATCAGAGAGGTGTTCGTATCGGGCGAGTCAAAATTTATTAGTGTCGATCCTAAAAGACTATAGCAATTTCTTCAATCTATTTTTAGAAGATTCCTCATCAGTGAGCTCTCTTCACCATCTCCTCTGATCCAGTAAATCCATAATGCTTTCGTAGTTTATGATACAAATTGTCTGATAGTTGAAATTTTCTGGATCTCAACCATTCAATAAATGCAACATCAGACGGATCATATCCTATTTCATACATCTGCTTCTTGTTACGAGTACATAATACATTTTGAAGTCACTTAGGGATGTTAGCAATTTTAACTTCATATGTGGATAAATCATCGTCCATTTTGCTTAATCGACTGATTTTATCGTTGAAAACTTCAAGTGATGCATCACAAGTGAGTAGGATATCTTCGACCTAAACGTCCTTAATTTTCTCGAACTCTCCTTTGATAACCCTTTGTATTCTTTCTAAAAATATACCCAGAAAGATTATAAGATGCAAACAGCAGAGAAAGGTATATAAAAAAATTTGGGCCTTAAGTTCGAGTATGGAAAAGAATTTTATCAGATGACCGATACGCCGTATCCAATTGTCGTGGATACGTGCCGTATTAATCAGTTGGAATGGATACGCTGTATTGGACAGAAAATACTGGTTACATGGAAGCTGGATATTCAATTATCGACCATAACAGTGTATTTAAGAATAAACATTTAAATGCGCAAACAATTAAAACTAAAAAATATATACAGCAAACAATTAAATACAAATATACAAATATTACAAAATATACAAGAATATACCACTAATCCAAAGTCATAAGCATACGGGTTAGATTATAATCTAATGTTAAAAACCAAAATCTCAAATAAAAAATCAGATTAATTTTATGGTATCTAGTTTGGGTATGCAACGTTGATGTGCTATCGTTGTATGGTATATTTAAGATGATTCAAGTTTTAAATTTATATTTTGCCAACTAAACTAAAAACAACACTTTAAAGGGCAGTGTACCTGATCATAGTAGACTCGTGGTAAGTAGGGTGTTGAACACTTGAAGCGAGGTTAAATCTATCAATTTCATTAATATCTTGGTTTTATAATCTATGTTAATTCTATTATATTCTAAACCTATGTTAAACCGATGTCAGTCTAAATCCTAATTCTAATGGGAAAAGGGGGTTTTCAGCCTAAGAGACTGGCACGGTTTGGTTGGTGTCTACAATCAATTCAAGGCATTGTTACCCACGCAAGCTAATTAACAAAAGATAAAAGAGCGGTCGAACCTTATATAAGAAAACTGTATTAACCATTATTAATCTGATTAGAACATTGGTTTGTTTACTTAGTAAAATGATTTCCTCTCTCGAGGTGGCATATCATTCTTAAGACTTAGGCGTTACATCATCCTAATACCTAGACATAATAATTCTGTCACAATTAAAGCATCCGCATAAAGCATCCTTATTTGCTGATTGTAATCTATCTTAGGGATTAAAGCAATGGTGATCTTGTTAAACCCTAGCTCATAGACACTTTACCTACTTACCGCTTAATGGCAATTTATACACTAGTAGTCCACTTATCAAACTATCCAATGGAATTAGAATGTTACTTGTTGAATTATCTAGGTCACCTGCTTGTCAACACGATCAATAAACCATTGACAATATCCAATTAACTAGTTAAGCTCGAAGCGTATCCTAGACACAGACTTAAAAGGACAATATCTGTGTAACTATTATTCTAGGCGTATAAATTACTATATGGAAAGCTATCTCGGACTCTAGATCCTCTTGGTCTACTTAGCTAGATCTAGTTGAATGATAGGTCGCATATCAAAGCGCGT
>BQNB010114517.1:0-12178 GCA_026074375.1 Tanacetum coccineum
TAAAATGACCTGAAATTAAGAAATGTTACAGTCTCCACCCGTTAAAAGAGCTTTGTCCTTAAAGCTTAAGACCTTGTAGTGGATAACGAAGCCCGGTTTGTGAAAAGCTGTGGGTATTTCTGTTTAAACGAATCTTCACATTCCCAGGTGAACTCAGGACCTCTCCTAGAGTTCCAGCGAACCTTAACTAATGGTATCAGGCTTCGCTTTAATTGTTTGATCTCCCGTTCCATGATTTCAACAGGCTCTTCCACAAACTGGAGCTTATCATCAACGTGAATTCCTTCCAACGGTATGGTTAATGGTTTGTCAGCGTAACATTTCTTCAGATTAGACACATGGAAAGTATGGTGAACCCTGCTCAACTCTTGAGGAAATTCCAGCCTATAGGCAACCTTCCCAACCTTGGCTAACACCTTGAAAGGTCTGACATATCTCGGGTTCAACTTACCCCGCTTACCGAATCGTACAACCCCTTTCCAAGGTGAGACCTTGAGCATAACCCTATCCCCAACTTCAAGCTCCATCGGATTTCGCTTCAAATCAGCATATCTCTTTTATCGATCCTGAGCAGCTTGAATTCTCTGCTTGATCAGAACGATCTTTATTGTTGTTTCTTGGATCATTTTCGGACCAGTCAGTTGAGCTTCTCCAACTTTGGCCCAACACACAAGTGATCGACATTTTCGGCCATAAAGTACCTCATAAGGTGTGGCCTTTATGCTAGCGTGATAACTGTTGTTATATAAAAATTCAGCTAATGGAAAATGCTTAACCCAACCTTTTCCAAAATCGATCACGCAAACACGTAGCATGTCCTCGAGAGTTTGAATAGTCCTCTTGCTTTGGCCATCGATCTCTAGATGATACGCAGTGCTCATACTCAGATCTGTACCCAAAGCCTTCTGAAATGATCTCCAAAAATTTGATGTGAACCTCCCATCACGATCACAGATGATTGAAACAGGTATTCCGTGTCTTACTACTATCATGTTCAGGTACAACCTTGCAAACTTGTCCAATGGGTCATTCTCCCTTATTGGCAAGAAGTGAGCAGATTTTGTAAGTCGATCCACAATTACCTAGATGGTGTCAAAACCATGTGATGACTTAGGAAGCTTGGTGATAAAATCCATCATGATGTTATCCCACTTCTAATCGGGTATTGCTGGTTGTACTAATAGTCCCGATGGCCTTTGATGTTCGGCCTTGACCTTTGTACACGTCAAGCACTTGCTAATAAAGGTGGCGATGCCAGCTTTCATATTGGGTCACCAATATAGCTTCTTCATGTCTTGATACATCTTTTCGAAACCGGGATGGATATAATATTTTAACTTATGGGATTTGTGCATAATCATAGATCTTAAGTCGCCATAGCAAGGCAACCAAATCCTGCCGTTTAAACATAAGGTTTCATCGGTGCGTGGTTCCAACCTTTCCTTGGGTATAACCTTTCTGATCATACCACCTACATCTTATTTCTTAAGATTCTCTGGTTTTAGGGCTTCGATCTGAGCTTTTAGTATTTGTTTCGGAAGATCCAAGCCAATAGTCATAACTAAGGCTCGCACCCGCAATGGCTCACTCTGTTCCTTACGGCTCAATGCGTCGGCCACTACGTTTGCCTTCCCCAGGTGATAACGAATGTCGCAACTGTAATCACTTAGCAATTCTAACCAACGACGTTGCCTTATGTTAAGCTCCTTTTGGTTAAGAATGTGTTGTAGACTTTTATGGTCGGTGAACACGATGCATTTGGTTCCATATAGATAATGCCTCTATATCTTTAGAGCAAACACCACTGATCCAAGTTCTAAATCATTAGTGGTGTAGTTCTTTTCATGAATTTTTAATTGTCGAGAAGCATAGACAATCACCTTCTCTCTCTGCATCAATACAACACCTAAACCCTTGTGTGAAGCATCACAATAGACCATAAAGTCTTCGCTTCCTTCAGGTAAAGCCAGAATTGGCACACTGCACAACTTCTGATTTATTAACTGAAAAGCGTTTTCCTCCTTTTCACCCTAATCAAATTTGATTCCTTTCTGAGTAAGCTTCATCATTGATTTAGCAATCTTTGAAAATCCCTCGATGAACCTCTGATAGTAACCAGCAAGACCTAAAAATTGGCTGATCTCCGTCAGTGTCTTAGGAGATGCTCAATCTTTGATAGATTCTATCTTGGCTGGATCCACATGAATACCTCTGCTATCAATGACGTGACTGAGAAATTGTACCTTCGGAATCTAAAATTCACACTTTGAAAACTTGGCATACAACTTCTCCTTTTTAAGCAATTCTAAAATTTCCTTAAGATGTTCTTCGTGCTCTTTCTAGTCCTTTGAATAAATAAGTATGTCATCAATGAAGACAATTACGAACTTATCCAAGTAGGGCTTGCACACTCGGTTCATGAGGTCCATGAATACCGCAGGTGCATTTGTTAGTTCGAAGGGCATGACCTGAAACTCGTAATGACCATACCGAGTTCGAAATGTCGTCTTTAAAATGTCTTGTTCTCGTACTCTCAGCTGGTGATAATCCGATCTCAAATCTATCTTTGAATAAATTCTGGATCCTTAGAGTTGATCGAATAAATCATCGATCTTCGGGAGTGGATAATGATTCTTCACTGTCAGCCTATTTAACTCACGGTAGTCAATACATATCCTGAATGACCCATCCTTCTTTTTTACGAACAAGACCGGGGCTCCCCATGGTGAGGAACTAGGTCTTATAAAGCCTTTGTCGAAAAGTTCTTCTAGTTGTTCCGATAATTCCTTCATTTCGGACGGTGCCAATCGATACGGTGCTCGAGCTACGGGCGCGACTCCTGGAATTAAGTTGATATGGAATTCCACTGGTCGAGCCGGAGGAAGACCCGGCAAGTCCTCGAGAAACACTTCAGGAAAATCTCGGACGATTGGTACATCCTTAAGTTGCTTTCCTTCTGACTTGTCCTCCTCTTTCTTTGCGGATATCTGTGCCAAAAAGATCTGACATCCTTTTGCCATGTATTCTTGAGCCTTTAAACATGAGATAATGGTTAACCGAGATTCTCTCCCATCGTTACTTTCGTTACCATGAAAAATCAAGGTTTCATTCCCATAGGGAACTCGAACAAGTTTCTCATTACACACGATCACGGCGTGACACCTTCTTAACCAATCCATGCCGATAATAATGTCAAAACTACCCAGTTCTACGGGCATTAGATCTATGTTGAACGGATGGTTTAAGAAATTTAAAGTGCAACCCCGCATAATAGTGTCTACCCTGACTATTTTCCCATCAGCTAATTCGACATCATAACTATTTTCTAATAGAGTTTGGGCGATGTCAATAAGGAAACTAAACGCAATAGATATAAAGCTTCTATCGGCACTAGTGTCAAATAAGATAGATGCATAGCGGTTGTTTAAGAGGAACGTACCCATGACGACATTGGAGTCCGGGTTCCTCGATGCATTCCCATTCTTCTCCGCATTTCTAACTGCGTATACCCAGCCTTGTGCACTTCCATTTCCCCAATCCTTATTCTTTAACTTTGGACAATCTCTCTTGAAATGTCCTGGAGCTCCACATTCAAAACAACCATTCCCTTTGGGATTTTCCCCATTGCCCTTCTGAGTATTAGCAACATTTGTGTTGCTAGAACTCCTGCAGTTGCGGGCAAAGTGCCCTACCTTGTTTCACTTGTGGCACTTCTGAGTACACGGGCCTTTGTGGTGAAAATAGCACTTGGTGCACTTGGGCAAAGATCCCCCATAAGGCTTCTTTTCACCTGTCCCCATATTATAGACCTTGGCGACATTCTGCCTCTTGAAGGGTTGTTGTTGATGGACATGGTTGTTTCTGGATGAATCGTCAGCCTTCCTTTTATTGTTAGACTATTTTTCCGTATAGGTGCGGAGTTTCTGATCCATTAAGTCGTTGGCCAACTCAATAGTCTCATCCAACGTCCTGGGTCTGACAGACTTGACATTTCCATAAATGTTATCAGGAAGTCCACTGATGTACTTGTCAACCTTCTCAGTTTCATTAGCAACAAACTTGGTACATATCAGGGTTAGCTCTTGGAAACGTTCAGTGTATGTTGGAACCTCATTCCCTTTGACCTTTAGGTTCCACAACTCGATTTCTAGTTTCTTGATTTCACCCTGTGGACAATACTTGTCTGTCATTTTCTACTTGAGTACTTCCTAAGTCATTGAATATGCATCAGGACCTAAGGTTCTTATCTGACTATTCCACCAAGTCAAAGCAGCCCCTAACAGAGTGCAGGTGGCAAACTTAACCTGATTTTCAATAGCACAACCACTAATATTGAAGTCTGATTCCGTTTTTTCGATCCACCGGGTTAAACCGACAACGCCTTCATTTCCTTTAAAGTTCAAAGGTTGACACTTCATGAAGTCAGCGTAGAAAGAAGGGCGCGCAGTTTGCACGTTCCTTCGGTTATCCCCGTGTGAACTGTGGCTTCCGTCTTTATTGGTGGAGTTTCGCAGAAGAGCTTGATCAATCATAGCTTAAACGGATTCCGGAGTCATGTTGTTTGGGTTGGTGTTGTTAGGTGGGGTATTCGGTCCTCGTCTTGTCACAGGTGCCATGATTCGTCTAAATCACAAGAGACAAAACATGAGGTCATAATCATGACGAGATATACAATAATTTACAGATGAGACAACAATACAAGAGAGGTATATAGTACAACATAACACGTCTATTTCATTCATAACTTGGAAAATTTTACATGAAATAGTTTTTGGTACACAAAATACAATACAAAAGATCTAAGGCTATGCTAGCGGGGAGAACCCCTAATACTTAACATGCCTGAACAACTACCTATCAAAGTAAAATGACATAAACTACTAGATGTAGCTATCCGCATCTCTAGAAGCATCCTGGTCATCTAGAATCCTAGCATCTGGTCCTGGCTGTCTAGCTCTCTGTTGCCCTCGCAGTGTTAACAACTCGGCATGCATGTTACTCATCTCTCGTCTCATGTCTCTCATCATACGGAGAGTCTCTACTATCTGTGCCTGACGCCTACGGTCAGTCTCTCGAAGCTCTGCCATCTTAGCCTGCTGCATATGGGAGCGAGTCTCATGTACCTGGTGTTGTGTCTGAATATGAGTACCCTGTATTGTAGCTGTGTCTGATGTGCATGGAGCTAGGACTCGTGTGCATATACTTGCTCACGGTCGGTCTGAAGCTCATAATGAACCGCCTGACTTAATCCTATCACATGAGCCCAATCCTCTCGGGAAGCATATGCTTCCTCTTCCCCCATAAGTAAGTCGACCCGCTGCGAGTCCATAGTGACTCGTTGTGATATGCGAGTCCTACTATCCTGAGCATCCTCTAATAGAGCATATAAGTCCTCCGTATCATGCTCATGGAGCTCAGCATGCTCTGTAACCCTAGTATTGACCTCTCCTATGGTCATAGGTGCTATCTCAGGAACTGCCTCTGCCGAATCCACCCAAGTATCCCTAATACCAAACCCAACCTCTCTAATCCCTCTTCATCTCTCTTCAGCATCTAAGGTGCTGACAAACCCATAATCTACCCCTCGACCTCCGGTAGGTCTAGCAGTAGAACTCTCTCCGACCTCATACCTGGAGCCTAGAGCAAACATGCATGACCTCTTGCGAGGTGGCCGCTTGGACTCAGGAATATCATCCCTACGGTCAACAGGTGGTGGTATGTATAGAGATGGTGGTAGTGGTGGTAGTCGAGGTAATGGTAATGCGGTAGTAACCGCATCAACAAGGGCCCGAGTGGAGGCTATCCAGAGTGTCTGGATTTGGGTTGGACACCCAGATGATGGTAGTAATGGTGATGGCACAGGTGGTGGTGATGAATGTGCAGATGGGGTCATGCACCTAGCAAGGCGCTCCCCTGCAGAGGGTGGTGATAGTGAGATAGGTAGTGATGGTGGTGGAGTAGGCATGGCTAGAAGTCTCTCAACCTCTGCCTCTGGTGGAGGGGATATAGAAGCCTGAAGCCGGATAGTAATCCTAGCTCCAGTGGTAGTAATGTCAGTAGAGGGTGGTGGTATAACAGGCTTTGTTCTCTCAGGTGGGGAAACAAGCTCAACAGTAGGTACTACAACAGCGAAGTCGGCCGGAGCTAAGTGCTCCTCCTCGTCCTCCTCGTCCTCATCCTCATCATCGGCGTCATCCCTAGATGAATCGCCGTCATCATCATCTCCATCATCTTCCCCGTCCATGGGATAGTCAACCGGACCATCCTCTGACTCATCATCCTCGTACTCCTTTGGATCCTCCTCGGGATCCGACTTAGTAACATACCCTGGTGACTCAGAGTAGGTGAAACAACAGGAGGTAATGGCTGCTCCTTAACCGGAAACTCATGCTCATCCTCCAATGGTATATACTCAGGGTATATAGGCTTTGGCACGTAGTCAGGATCATGTGGCTGTATGAACATAGGTGCACGCTCATCCGCGTCTTGTGGTACTGGTGGTTTCTATGGGTCCTCGGAGTCAGGTATGTAATTCGGTGATGGTGGGGCTACTGGCTGTATAGGGAGTCCATCGTATCCTAATACGATGACTCGTGGAGAACCTCCATCAGATATCTCCTCATTGGCTCCCCAAAATACCCTCCCTGGCTCGGAGTCGGTGTAGACGGAAGTGTAGGTAACCGCAAATGATGCAGAAGACATGACTGCTGTAAAAACAAAAATAACTTATATAAGTATTAATTTTAAGACACTTATAGTAATATACATAATATAATTTATATACTCGTATATCAATTATGCAAGCACTTAGTAACTACTAATGCTAAAACAGTGTATGTCATGTAAGCACATATGCTGGATTGCAAACAAGTAATGTATGTGTGTCCCGTGCAAACCCCATTTGTAAATACAGTGTTTGAAAATGGTTATAGTCCATACAAAAACTTTTGACCTGGTTCTCTATAACCTTGGCTCTAGATACCAATCTGTAACACCCCCAAATTTGGGTAGATGCGGAATGTTGAATATCCGAGGGCGTTACTTCATAGATCAATAGCACAAGATATGAGATCGACCGCTAAACGTGTCGTTTTAAAAAGATACATTGGATTAACAAAATACTTGTTCATTACATAAGCTCATGGCTTCAAATTGTTATAATTAAGTAAAGATTTCGGCTTTATAACAATGTTCCCAAAATGTAATAGCCCCAAATCTTTTGTACGACTCTTCCAAAGAGTGACCATCTATGTATACCTTGGCACCTCGTGCCTTATTGACCTGAGAAAAACATGCTTAAAACGTCAACATAAAGTTGGTGAATTCATAGGTTTATATAAATCAATTGAAGGACCGCAAGATTTCCAACTGTATGATTAAGCAACAGATGTAAACATCATAAAAAGTAATTACGTTTTTCTAAGCTCATGACACTGAAGCTCGACATGTATGAATGCAATAAATTACCAACATTTGCCCGTGAATGATGTTCTAACCCGCAACATCCCAAATTTGACATGGTATACGTTTGTTGTCCGGCAAACCGGAACAGTGAGCGCTACTCACCCAAACGGGGATGTCAATCCCAAATAGATCTATTTATAACATTTGCGCTCACAATCTAGTAATTGACAGTGTATGATAAAGGCTCAGTGGGTTATCGCTACTTAGGCAAACACATAATCATAGTATAAAATGTACACTTGCGTCCAATTTGTAAAACAAAGCATGTTCTCACCCTAAAGATGTAAATCATTTAAATAATTGTAAAACATGGGGCTATGAACTCACCTTGGTAAGTAGTCCTCTGTGAATGATAAAAATATCCAAGTATGGCAAATGGATCAGACCGTCAAATACCTAAGTAAATACGGCCAGTCTTAGTCTACAAGTTTAGGCTAACGAATAAATGCATACAATAAATTGCTAGTTTATATATATTGTTATCACTTGTGTGGTGGTGTTCATTTTTATTATATTTGTCCTTACTTGATGGCTCTTGGGAAGGTATACGATTTCACACGTTCAAGTATATGTATAAACGTCATTAATAAATATACATATTTATTAAGTCGTGTTTAATTTGTATAATATCCGACAAAGATTATAACTTGTCCGATTTGTTAAGTGTTTATTAAAATCACTTTTGTTCATAAAGTACCCTTAGGTTTTCTATATTTACAAAAACAGTCCCTATGTTTATGAAATATAATATTTACATTTTTAAACCCCTAGGTTTCCATATTTACACCTTTAGTCCTTTAACTTAAGAAAAGTACACTTTTTGTCCTTGTACTTTCAAACAGTCCCTCAAGTTTCAGAATTGACAAAAACAGCACCTAGACTTTATAAAAATAGTTTTTGGCAGTTTCTACCCTATGTTTCCATTTTTGACACTTTAGTAAGTTCTAACAAGTGGCAATAAGTTTTATTAAGCTCGCAATATCCATTATACGCGGTGGCAGCTCTATAAAATAAGGTCGGATGGCTTAATTTAGGGCTTATTGGACCTTATTGGGTCCGTTAAGGTCCAATAAGCAATTTAAATGTCCAATTTAGTTTTCAAAGGCACATAAGCCCTCATTAAGCTTATTTAAGCTTATTGAAACTGTTTGGCTTAATAATAAGCTTAGATGAGCTTTATTTGAGTTTATTAGACTCGTTAGTCCAATAACCTTAACCCGAAAGGCTTTTAAATGTCCATTAGGGTTTTATTATATGACCAACTTTATTTTTTTTATCTCATTAAGCTCTATATTATAATTAAGCTGCCCTATCCTTTTTTTTTTATTGTATGGCTTTATTCAATAGCTAATAAGCCTCGGTTAATGGGCTTTTGCCCATTATGAACTCGATAAGCCTTTTAAGCTTTTAGGCTTGATCTCTTAAGGTCCATTAGCTACTTAGACTTCCTATAAGCCCTAACTTTCTGTCTTACTTCCCCCAATAAGCTGTTAGAGCTTATTTGGCTGTTGGGCCCGTATTGGGCCTTATAAAGGCTTGATAAGTTCGTTAGTGGCCCGATAAGACTTATTTCTGTGACTTACTATCTAACGAAGTTAAATAAGCTCTTAACCCATCAATAAGCTCAAGTGAGCTTAATAATAAGCCATGGGTCCCAACTAACAAGCTGTTGGGCCTATCTGGCTTGTTCGTGGGTTGTCGGGCCCAATAAGTCCATTAAGGGTCCGATTAGTTTATTAAGGATCTTGTAAGGTTTCGTTAGGGTTCGATAGGTTCTTAATCCCTCGTTTAAGCACTTAATCCCTAAATAAGCTAAACCATAAGCCATGTCGCCCCTTTGGTGGGCTTTTGGCCTAATAGTGGACTTATACGTCCACTTTGAGTGTAATTGGTTCGTGTTTTGTGGTGTTTAACCCTAAGCCGAATACGTTGAGCTCATATGATCTCCCTATGGTTTGTTTAACACATGCAAGCGTTAAATAAGTTTTTATACACCTTCCCTAGCTACGCCATTTTGTTCTTATGAAAAGTTTACGTACGGTTTTTGTGAAATTCATTTGTAAATGAGAACGTGTAACCCTTAGTCATCGTTAAGCCTTGTTTTGTATATGTTACTCATTCTAGCACCACACAAGATCGAATATATGTATATATATGTACGTGAACCATGCATGGGTTGAACCATGCGTGTTCATACTCATGTATATTGTTAAATTTCACTATACTGTGACCTACATGATTAGAAATCAAAGAAATATTTATAATACGAAAGTGTCCAAGCTTGAACGCGACTTACAAGGGTCCTAGTGACTTGGTTGTGTGTTGTAACGAGTAGAATGTCAATCCAAACATGTCACACAATTGTATAACCCAATATACGCCAACCTTAAGCTTTAAAGCTTATCAAATAACTCAACCTTGGCTCGCGTTCCTCCTTATGAACTTGTATGAATACCCTAGTATTGTTTGTGGGTTCGAATGCGATTTATGAAGGTGTTTATTTGTGGCTTATAACACGAGACAAGAGAGGCAAGGATGGTTTGTTTGAGAGAGAGTGTTTAATGTGTTTATGAGTTTTCAAGAAGTGTTAAGTGTCAATGTGAGTGTGTATATATTAAGGATGAGATAGTTCGCTTTCCTGTCCTAAAATTCAAACCTACTGTGGCCCTCTTGTGTGGTTTTGTGGTTTTCTATTATCAAGACAAGGTTTTGCTAATACTACTTTTGTTCATTCTTCAATTAACAACGATATTTGTACAAGTTTTATAGGGACTTTAGCAAGATTTATGGTGTTTGTGTATATGTATGTTGTTGCCGCGGGTATCAAAGGAAAAGAGGGATCCAAAGTGGTCTTTATCCAATGTGTATTAGCTTAACTAGGAGACATTAAGGACACTTCTTAATTAAACCCTTGATGTACAAGTACTTAGGAGATATTAAGGATTTTCGTTGCTTTTGTTTCCCCACATCGTCAGTTAGTCCTTTGTTGCAGCAGCAAACCTAATAACTTTTGTAGGTCATGGAATGTAATGGAACTCCTTATTCCAGTTTTCTGTAGTATTAACTCTCTGCAGCACTACTATTTCTTTCGATATAAACGGGTCATGTAATTAAGTCTTTTGGTAAACAATATAGCTAATATTCACTCAAGGTGTATCTTCACTTCATTAGAGCTTATTAACTCTTTTTATTTAAACTAAATTGTTGATGGAATGTTATCTTTGTAAATATAGTTTACACACTAGATAGTAACAGTATAAAAAAAAGAGTTAATTGCATTTTTGGTCCTTGTGGTATGGCCAAATTGCAGATTTGGGACCCTAACTTTCGAAATTGCAGTGAGAGTCCCTATTTTTAAGTTTCCGTTGCATTTTTGGTCCCCGGTCAACGTTGACGAAGGGTATTTTAGTCATTTCTATTTTCTGTCGTGTTTTCTTTTAATATTAACAAGAGTAAATTGCATTTTTTGTCCCTGTGGTTTGGCCAAATTGCAGGTTTAGTCCCCAACAAAAAAAAATCTTTTTTCTTTAAATTAAGATTTTTAAAAGCACGAAATTTTTTAAAAAAAAATTAAGATTTTTAGTACGAAATTTTTTTTGTAAAATTTAAGATTCTGAAAAAAAAGCACGGAAAAAAAAATTTAAAATAAATTTTCGTTAAAATTTTAAAGATTTTTTAAAAGCACGGAAAAAATTAAGATTTTAAAATACGAAATTAAGATTTCTTTAATTTAAGATTTTCAAAAAAAAAAAATTAAAATTAAGATTTTAAAAAGTACGAAATTTTTTCGTAAAATTTTTTAAATACTTTACGTATATACGAAGGAACGAAATTTTTTTTTTTAATTTTTTAAAAATTTTTAAAACAACTAAAAAAAAACAAAATTACTTTAAAAATTTATAACGTAAAAGCATATAAATTTTTTATACAAATTTTAAAAAAGCACGGGAAAAAAATTTTAAAAATAAAATAAAAAAAAATCTTTTTTCTTTAAATTAAGATTTTTAAAAGTACGAAATTTTTTAAAAAAAAAATTTCGTAAAAAAAAATTTAAGATTTTTAAAAGCACGGAAAAAAATTAAGATTTTTAAAAGTACGAAATTAAGATTTAAAAAAAAAATTTAAATTAAGATTTTTAAAAGTACGAAATTTTTTCGTAAATTTTTTTAAATACTTTACGTATATACGAAGGAACGAATTTTTTTTTTAATTTTTTAAAAATTTAAAACGAACTAAAAAATATTTAAAAAATTATACGTAAAGCATATAATTTTTTTTTACAAAATTTAAAAAAAAATCGTATTTTTAAAAATCTTAATTTTTTTCCGTGCTTTTTAAATTTAAAAAAAATATAATTTATGTTGTTATTCGTTAAAAAAGGTAAAAAAAATTTGTAAGATTTCGTACTTTTTAAAATCTTAATTTTTTTAAATAAATTTAAATCTTTTTTCGTACTTTTTATATTGAAGAAAAAAAAAATTGTTGGGGACTAAACCTGCAAGTTGACCAAATCACAGGGACCAAAAATGCAACGGAAACTTGAAAATAAGGACTCTCATTGCAATTTCGAAAGTTAAGGTCCCAAATCTGCAATTTGGTCATACCACAAGGACCAAAAATGCAATTAACTCTAAAAAAAATTATGTTTGGTAGAAAAATTGTTTTCATAATCAACCCAACTTAGCCGGAACAAGTTTTCTTTTATACCCATTTT
>BQNB010114518.1:6085-16624 GCA_026074375.1 Tanacetum coccineum
CCACTAAACTGTTTAATTATATCAGTATTTCTTGACTTATTGAATCACTACCTGGATTTCTGAACCGATACTTTGAAATATTGTAACGCTACTTTTTCTACTGAAATAGTACTTAAATTATTTCAACACTGCTTTTATTTAAACTTATGAATTCACCAACTTTATGTTGACCGTTTTTGCATGTATTTTTTTAGGTTATTATTTTGCTAGCTGAGCATTGGGAGCATTTGAGTCGCGCGGATATATTTTTGAAGGCTTAATAACTTGAGTATCATTCGACAAACGTTTTAAACCAAATGTTTTCTATTGCATTATAAATGGGATCCTTTGTAAACTCTGATTTTAATATATCAAATGTGAAATTTATCTTAAACGTCTCTTTTGAGGTCGTTTTCTGTGACTTGTGCGTATGGACTATGAAGTAGCACCCCATTGTTATCATTCCGCTGCTACCAGAATTTGGGGGTGTTACAGATGGTATCAGAGCTGAAGTCATAGAGAACTAGGTCGTTTTCAAAACCTAGACTATGACCATGTTTTTCAAAATATAGAGTCTCTCCTTGTTTTATCCGATATCCGTGCGCGCTTGCTCCCAGGTAACTTATAAGCTCTCTTTTGCATCCCTACTACTATTACATGGATAATGAGTATTTAATACTTGGCTATGATTTTGTTCTCTTACATATATCATATGACGTCTTACTATTTACCTTATATCGGTCTGTTATATAAATATTGATCACTCTGATTTTTCGCGTACTTTCTGATTTCTCATTTACTCTCTCGAACACCAATACTAGTTACTTTACCATTCGACTCCGAGTTGGAACACTCTTCTTATGATTTTGAATCGCATATGTTGTTTCGTAATCCATCGTTTTGAAGGCTTCCAGTTGATGGGAGTACGACAATTAACTTGTCACCTCATACGTGTCACCTTGGAGAACCTACCTTTCGAACACGACTTTTTACGTTCATTTTGTTGATTGAATAATACTTTACGTTCCTTTTCTTTGACTACTTCTGCGTTCGTTAGGATATTCTTTATACTTGTTATGACCTATCGCTTTATAAACAATCTCGATGTTAAACTATAAACCATTTTGTTGTCGCCCTATGAGCTACTTCCCATTTACTTTATCGATTATTTCATTTCGTTATAAAACTATTTGATACATTTCCTACATCACACTATTTTGATGAAAATGAGCATTGCATCGTTGGCCCTCAAATATACATAGCCTAATCACCTATGTATATTTGGTGCATAGACTGATTACCTATGCATTCAGGAAGAACCATGTCATGCTGAGAGTAGTCACCTTAAAATCTACACCTCTTCATCAACACAAATCCGGAAGAAATTCCCGCATCTCTTCTCTGAACCCGTACTTTCCTCAAGTGCCGCAACTTGAGCCTTGAGGACAAGGCTCTTCTAACCGGAGGAGACTGTAACATTTCCGTATTTTCAGGTCTTTTACGACGTCATCTATTTTACTAATTATTTATTTTTCTTTCTCGTACGCGGTTACTTTTATTTTTAATAGTTAAATCGCGTAAGTTAAAAATTATCGTTTAGCGTAAACGGACACCAAACAATTAAATGTTTACATCAAGCAAGGTTTATATAATTATTTTGAGAATAATTATTAACTTTGTTCATTTTATTTTTATCGGTTACGTAAAACGTTTACGTTTCGCGATAACTTACGTTTAGGCATACCCGGAACCACTAAAACTTTCCTACGCTTCAACAAATACCCACATTTATACCCAATACATAAAAATTAGTCAACAACACCACATATATCTTCTTATTGCCGAAAATGATGGCCATTGATTCAAGTAATGTAAGAAAACTCTTCCACTTTGGTCAAATGTGCAACATACCTCATTAAAGCCTACCCATACCTTGTCTATTTGACCAAGACTATGACCATGACTCCCTAAAACCCTCAACATGTTTCCTTGACTAATCCTATACCATATATATACATGTATCTAGTAGGAAAACTCATACAAGCAAAAACACTTTACAAAAATCAAACCAATACTCCCTTTAGCTCACATATAAGCTTCGGCAAACATACACCCCTATAAACCATCCATACAAAATTTTATTCAACCTATACCCTTCTATGCACATCCATTCTAAGATATTCTAAGGTGATCCCAAGCATTGGCTAACCTTTTTCAAGTATTAATCAAGAAAAGTGAAACTAGGGTTTTAAAATGGAAAGCTAGGGTTTTATATCTAAACAAGGGTTTAGATACTTTGGTTCATCATCTTACATCATAATAAGGTTATCTAAAAACCTTCATGTCTTTACTTTCATCATTTTTATATGTTTACATGTTCTTTATACATCATCCCTAAGGTCTTCTAAATTCCTTTATACTTTTGTATTATCATTTATTTCATGTGTATATGTTATTTATGGCCTAATCACACTTATGACTTTTGGAATATGTAAAATAGGTTGTTTACTAAGTCTAGATGAAATTATACACTTATTCCTATGGTCAAGATGGTTATATATATCAGGGAAAAAATGGATGTAAAAAGTATGTTTACATATGGTTTTTTAAGTTAAACATGTTTAGTTATAAAATTAGGGTTTATAAAGTTATAACAAATTTTTATAAACATCAATACACTTGGATGATTAAAGGTTTTTATTTCGTGTTTCATAACGTATGGTAGAGCTCCTAATATAAAAATAATACGCCTCTATGGACGATTCAAAATGATAAGAAACTCGAAAAAACCGATTTATAACGAGCAAAAGAGTACGGTAATTACGAGTTTACGACGAGAAAATACTTTTATAAAACCTATGTTTTTAATAATTTTACTAGTCATTACAGAAAGTTGATATTCTTTAAAACATCAAAAAAACATTGATATACTCTTTTTTATTTAGAGATCGTACTCGTAAGATCTTTAAAAACGGAGATATAACGAATAAATACGACTTTACGAGTTTTACGACAACAATCGATAAAAAATAAACCAGGGTCTGGTTGTGAACAGTAGAAAGTTTACTGTTTCACCAGAACGGTCAAAAGTTCAAAAATGTAAATTTAGGATAACTCGTCTTAATACGAAAGACGGTGGGCATAAGAAACGTTTAAAATGGGCTTACAACGCAAAAAGTTATGCTAGTTTTTACTAAAACGGGTAATTTAAAACGTTTTAAACTTATTTGAAACACCATATTACCAAAAACATCTAGTTGGTGATTGAGCTATATAGAATATTATGTGGTATCAAAGTATATATTAACTAGGAGTTTCATAATGAGGCCTCTTCGGATGGTGTTGATCGACGAGTTGTTGGAATCTTACGATATTTAAAAGTGTACCTTCACTCTCATCGAACGCTCATGTCCAGACCTCTTAAATTATGTAGCAGAACGATAGTTCGATGTAACAACTAGAGAAAGATTATATGCAAAGTACTCCGGCACTTATACGACCTATATTGGATTTAGGGTTTGCCTCGGATTCTTTCGTGACGCATTTTCTATTTTGAATTCTTGTTGATTTCCATTCACTCAAGGTGAGTTTATAGCCCCTATTTTACTTGTTTTAAACTGTTTTGGGGCGAGAATACGTATGGCTCGTTTACAAACTTGTATATTTTACTACAATCTATTCCCTGGACTATTTTTACCAAAGCTTGATTTGTCTACTACCTGATTTGAGATCATTGAATACCTATACTTTGAAAACCTTAAATTTTGAACAACGATGATGCTTTTTCTCCTAGGACAACAAGTGTTTTTAAACTGGTATTATGTTATTTCCTGGTAAAATTTATTGCCTACGTACCTTCTTGCCACTTAATGTCCCTGTTTATTCATGAACCGTCAGTTGCTAGTGTCTGTGAGCAGCGAGTTTATTTGAGTGTTGTGGATTAGATCTTCGGGATTTGACAATCCCCACCTTTTCGGCGTCACTAGTTTGATCAGGTGAAATTTACATTTGAGATATTTACTTGCAGGATGTTTTGGCAGACATCCTACTTTGATGGGGCGTTCAATCTCTTGATTGAAGTACGTTAAGGTTTCGGGTGTCATGAGCTTTAGTGCAATAATAAAATACTTAGACTTGATGAATGTGTTTTCTCTTTGTCTACCTTATTGTTTTGGACTTCGTGAATAATGTACCGTAGTCCACCATTACTTCGATCTTGTGGTCACATTTTAAAATATTCTTGGATTTTTACTGTTATTCACTACTGGTTTTGGATGAGATTTCGAAATAACACTTTTAATGTTGTAACGCTACTTTTCTTCTGAAAGATATTTCTTAAATTTAGTTTCAATACTGCTTTTTTACTTATAAAACCTATGATTCACTCCAACATTTATTGTTGACGTTTTAGCATGTATTTTCAGGTTAGGTATTTTTGCTAGTGGATGAATTGGAGCATTCGAGTCGCGCAGGATATATATTTTTGAAGGCTTAATAACTGTTATACCATTCGGACAAAACGTTTTGAGACAATGTTTTCTAACTACATTTTAACTGAAACCTGTTGCAACTCTGATTTTTATTAAATAGAATATGCTTTATTTAAAAATCGTCCATTTTAAGGTCGGTTTTTCGTGACATTGTGTTATATGTTGCCCTGAAGTAGCACCCCAATGTTACCATTCCGCTGCGTTGTCCTGAATTTTGGGGGTGTTACACAAAGGCCCAATTTAGGTTGACCTTTCAAGTATCTAAAGATTCTTTTCACAGCATGAAGATGTGAAACTTTAGGTGTGACTTGAAATCTTGCACAAGCACATACAACAAACATAATATCAGGCCTTGAAGCTGTTAGATACATCAATGATCCAATCATTGATCTATATAAGTAAACATCAACATCTTCAGCTTCTGCATCCTTGAGCAATGGCTTTGAAGTCTCCATGGGTGTACTTGATGTCTTCACAGTTGAAAAACCAAACTTCTTCAAGATTTCATCCACATACTTGTCTTGACTGATGAAAATCCCATCATCTTTCTGTGTCACTTACAATCCTAAGAATAAAGTAAGCTCTCCCATAGAACTCATCTGAAATTCTTTCATGCATTCATACTTCTCAAAACTCATTACCCATTCTCCTTCCTTGTAGACCTATAATTGATATCATCAATACATATACTTATAATAGTAGAAATATCAACCTTTGACTCTTTTAATGAACTCGCAAAAGTCTCTTTTCTATCTAGCCTCTCTGAAATCCATTGTCCAATAAATAGGTAGATAAAGTCTCATACCAAGCTTTAGGAGCTTGATGTATACCATATAATGCTTTTTCTACCTTATAAACTTTGTCAGGGAACTCTGGATCTTCAAACCCTGGAGGTTGACAGACATAAACTTCTTCTTCAATCTTGCCATACAGAAATGCACTCTTCACATCCATCTGGTACACAACAAAGTCTTTGAATGAGGCATAGGCTAAGAACAACCTAATTGCTTCAATCCTAGCAACTAGAGCAAAAACATCATCATAATCTATTCCTTCTTCTTAAGTGTAACCCAGTGTAACCCTGTGCAACCAGCCTTGCCTTGTTTCTAATCACAATACCTCTCTTGTCTTTCTTGTTTCTATACACCCATTTGGTTCCAATGGCCCTCTTGCCATATGGTAAATCCACCAATGTCTAAACTTGTTGTAATTTGAATTGCAGAAGCTCTTCTTGCAGAGCTTTTATCCAACTTGGATCTTTTAATGCCTGGATTACCTTTTTGGGCTCTTCCTGAGATAGGAAACAAGCAAACAGACAAGTATGAAGGGGTACTTATGGTCTTTTTCTTCTTTTCAAATAAGCACTAAATAAACTCTTGTTCATTTGTAGTCTTTTGTCATTCTCATTGTTTACGACACTAGACTTGCACTCACCAATCAATGTCAAGTTGAATGATCTTTATGGATTTTGTATTTGGAGTTAGATGGAAGACTGGATAATGTCCGGTAGTGATGCGCGGCTCATATCCACTTCTACTTCATCACCAAAGAAATTAGCATGTGTGGATTTAAGTATAGCATGATCAGTATAAGCAGTTGAACTGGCAGTATTAATACTTGGCCCAACAGTATTAACATCTTGAGCACTGTTTTTAGGCCTCTCATGATCATCAATTCCACTTTCTTTACTTACACCTTCAACATCCTTCTTTCTAGCATCACTAGAAGGTTGTGATTCATTTTTGCGAGCAATTTCTTGATAAGGAATCAAATAGTAGAAAACCCTTTCTCCATGGTGGCTCAAATCGCTAGTCTTGGCTAGTCCTACTCTCTTGCTAGATTGACCTTGCACAATACTTTCTTTTGTACCTACAAAATCATTAGAGTTTGTACCTGTAACAACTGGCACATAATTCATTAATTTTGTTAGAGCATCAATATCAATTAGCCAATTTGGTCCATCACATGCAATAATAGGTTTATCCTATAAGAACCTAACATGCAAGTTTTCTTCTACTTTCCTAGTTCTAATGTTGTATACTCTAAAAGCCTTACTGTCTTCAGTGAGTAGATCCACTAACAAAGAATCCATCACCGACTGTCATCTCAAACTTGTCCTAAATGATCTAAGGTATTAAGAATGTACATGACACCAAATGGTCTTTTGAAGCTGTAGAGCATGAGTTCCTACCTCTAAATAGTTTCATAAGGGTCTTGTTATGGATGGCCTTAATACTAATACCCTATTCATGCATCATTAGCAAGCAGTATTAAACTCTGTTTAGCCATAAATGTCAGTAGGTAACTTAGAGAGCTAACATGGTTCTAGCAGCTCAATTACGTCTATTTCTTTCTTCTCAGCGGCATCATTTTGTTGAGGTGTTCTAGCTACACTAAATTCCTTCTTAATGCCTTTCTTTTTACAAAATTCACTCATAACTCTATTTTTGAACTTTGTTCCATTGTCACATCTGATTATCTTTACTTTCTTATCAACTAGGTTTTCTATCTTAGTTATAACGTTCTTTAGGAATGCACTAGTCTCCTTTCCTTAGTTGATAAAGGGAAAAACCCAAGTAAATCTGCTATAATCTTTAGTGGCCAACTAGACAATATTTTCTTATTCATAAGTTGTTACAAAAGTTGGACCAAAACAAGTCCATATGCAACATGAATAAAGGCTGAGTAATAGAGTTCTGAATCTTGGACTTACAAGAGGCTTTGTGTTGCTTTCCTTAGGCAACAGTAACATAGGTTGGTCATTTTCAAAAACGTTTTGAAGGTAAACCTCTCACAAGATTTTCCTTAACAAGTTTATTAATAGTTTTAAAATTTACATGGACTAAGCCTTCTATATGACGACTAGCAATGATTCTTCAAGTGTGCCTTTGCAACAAGACAAGGTTATAAAACCCACTCCTTTAGGTACCAATTATTCTTTCATATCATCACTGTACATATTATTCTTTCTAGAAACTTTAAGTGTTAAAACCTGATCTCTCAATCAGCGTAACTTAATAGTCAGGAGGACAGAACAAAACATCAGTGTCAGTGAAAAGAACACTGTTTTTTTGTCACACCTCTGTGTGATGAATAACCTTAAAAGGTTAAATGAACTCCTTGACAATGTACTCATCTCAAAATCAAGCTTTACCAATTTTAGAGTTCTTTTTACCAATAATTTTTCCTCCTTGGCTCCTCCTCCAAAGGTAACATATCCTTCATCAAATTTCTTGAAGTCTGAGAGATAGGATTGTTCCCTGTCACGTGCCTTAAGCATCCACTGTCAACATAGCCTTGATCTTCTTTTTGTGGATGACCCTGCACATAAAAATAAGGAAATTAGTTTCCTTTGGGGACCCAAGCCATCACTGACTTGTATCTGCCTCGTGCATCAACATAATTATGTCTCTTCAAAGTAATTGATGCACTATTAAGTTTGGTAGGTCTCCAAACCCAACATGCTGAGGCCTTAACAACATTAACCTGATTTGCCCTCACAACATTAACTACTACTGAATTTGGCCTAGCGGTATTAACTGCTTTTGGCCTAGCAGTATAAAATTTGCCCTTAGCAGTATTAACTTTTTGGCTAAAATTTTTGTTAGTTAATGTTGTTCTTATTTGATAGGGCCTATATACAGTTGATTGTGCTGATTTAGAAAAACGTGACATTGGTCTACCACTATAAACTATAGTTTTGGGATGAGCAGTATTAACAGGCCTAGCAGTATTAAGTGATCTTAGGCCAGTTTTCATTAAAACTGCTATTGGAACCATGCTCCTGTGAGCACTAGGGTGAGTCTTTTTAGCAGAATAATTGTAATTAACCCTTGTATAATTATTCCCAGATACCACCCTTTCCCTTTGATGGTAATTGCAGTCAGCCTGCACATGGTCAAAACTTCCACAGACAAAACAAGCTTTATTGTACATCACAAAGTCACTTCCTAGCTGTTGGGACTTTTGATTATTCTAGTTTCTTTGATTTCCCCTAGGACTTTGTGACCTGTACATTTCAGCATACCTAACTAATTTCCTAACTTGTTTTTCTTGTTGTTTAGGTCTAACAAATTCTATCTTAGCAACAGTAGGAAAAACAGTTTTCTTCTCTAATTTATCATCTGACACCAACTCCTCAACCAATAAGGCGTCAGGAGATTCCCTAACTTCATTAGAAATATCTTTACTAACACTCTTACTAGTCTTAGGTCCATAGCCTTCAAACTCAGGTTGTTGGAACTCCTCTAGACCAGAGTAGGACAAATCAAGATTTGGGGGTGAAAATAACCCTGTATGGGGTGGTGGAACAACATTATAGCTTACAAACCCCACATCCTTTCTACTTTTATCAGTTATCTAACTCCCTATTAATTTGTCTAGACTCTTAGAAGCATTATTAAAAAATTTCAATTTTAAGTTGATTGCTTTCTTTTTCTTGCTTAAGCTTTTCTAACTTACTTTTGAGCATACTAATTTCTGAGTCTTTATATGAGATATCTCTTTTAAGAACATCAAGTTGCTCATAAAGAATAACCTTATTATTTTTGTAAAAGACAAGTTGCTCTTCCACAGATGCTAACCCTCTTTTATAAGTAGCTAAATTGAACTCAGATTTATTAAACTCTATTCTTAAATCATCCAGTTGAGTTTTAAGAGTTTTAAAGCTTTTTAAACAAGTTTTTGAACAAGTTTTGTCATTATGTACCTTAGAGTCTAAAAAAGCCATAAGAGCCATGTTTATAGGGACTTCATCATTTGCCATATTGCTCCAGTCAAAACCAGCTTCATCAATAGCCACTATGGCTTTAGAAGAAGTTTCTTCTACATTTACAGTCCTTCTAGAGCTGTCTTGATTCCTGTTCCTGCTATCTTGGTTCCTAGGTCCTCTTTATTCCCTTGCAAAGTGTCCCATCTTGTGGCAGTTGAAACACTCTACCTTAGACTTGTCATATCCAGTTGTGTCACTCCCATTGATAGTGATCTTTCTACCAGTTTTTTTAGAAAAACCTTCTTGTCCCCATGCCCAGCAATGCTAACTGACACTTCAAATCCATCTCTTCTATGTCATCTTCATGGATTTGTTTAAGGTCCTCATATACAAGTTGAGACCCGTTTGGTTGACTGGCCAAAAATGCATAAACAGTGTCATCACTTAAGTTAACAGTACTAACTTGAGTGCTAGCAGTGCTAACTTGAGTGCTAGCAGGGCTAACTTGAGTAGCAGTACTAACTCTGTAAGCAGTATTAACTTTATTAGTACTACTAGGGGATGACACAAAAGCCATATTATGAGAACTTAAGCTTGAGCATGAGCTTGCAGTTCCTTTAACCTCTTGTTTAACAATCTTGAAATTGTTGTAGAGATTATTAAAGCTCATTGTGTCTAGATCAGGTTTATTCCTCTAGACCATAACATGAGTATTCTACTCAGAAGGCAGACTACGTGTTATCAATCATTGTTATTATTCATCCTAGATATATAAGATCTAATCAATCTTGAGCTATAAACGATCTTATCACTTGTTGAAAATAGAGTCAAGAGACTCTGTTCTTAGAGCACTAAAGTTCTCATACATTTGCTTCAAAAGAGTCTTCTGAGTCTTCTTTGTGGCTTCATTACCACCAAATCTCGTTTGTATAGCAGCAAACAAAGTCTTAGCATCCTTGTACTGATTAAAAGTCATTAGATGTTCATTAGGAAGTGCCATCAGTAACATACTTCTTTCCTTCACATCATTCTTCTTTTGAACCTTTTCTTCAGTAGTGACAGGACCTGGTATTAGTGAAGTTAAGGAACCATTAGCATTTGTTGTTGTTTGAGGTATTGGTTTGAATGAGTTTCCATTCTCTATGACATCTCATAGAGCATAGTCTTGTACTTGAAAGTATTGCTCAATCCTTAGCCTCCATATATCATATTCACCCTGTTTGAGAGTGGTTAACTTTGCAGAGTAGTGATTTGAGCAGTTTCTAGATCCATCTCTTCCTTGTGAGTAAAGAGTTCTTCTTGTTATTTTCTTCTAAGTCAAAGTTTTATAACAAAAGCTCTGATATCACTTTTTGATCC
>BQNB010114519.1:0-21738 GCA_026074375.1 Tanacetum coccineum
ACTGACATAGGTTTAACATAGGTTTAGAATGAAATAGAATTAACATAGATTCGATAACCAAGATATTAATTAAATTGATAGATTTAACCTCGTTTCAAGTGTTTGACACCCTACTTACCATAAAACTACTACCGATCGGGCACACTGCCAGTTAAAGTGTTGTTTTTGGTTTAGTCGGCAAAATATAAATTTAAAACTTGAATCATCTTAAATATACCATACAACGACATCACCTCAAGTTTTTGGCGCCATTGCCGGGGAGTGAAAATTAATTTTGATTTTTATTTGATATTTTGGTTTTTAACATTAGATTAGATCTAACCCTTAGGATTAGTGTAATTTAGATTAGTGTATATTCTTGTATATTTTGTAATATTTGTATGTTTGTATTTAATTGTTTGCTTGTATATATTCTTGTGTTAATTGTTTGCATATTTAATTGTTTTTCTTAAATACACTGTACTGGTCGACAGTTGAATACGGCGTATCCACTTCCATCGGATACGGCGTATCCAGTTCTCTGCCTAATACAGCGTATTCATCCCAACAGATTAATACGGCGTATCCATTTCCATTAGATACGGCGTATCGGTCATCTGATAAAATTCTTTTCCATACTCGAACTTAAGGCCTATAATTTTTTTATATATACATTTCTCCGCTGGTTCTACTGATAATTTTTTGGATATTTTTTAGTAAGAATGACAAAGGTTATCAAAGGAGAGTTCGAGAAAATTAAGGATGTTAAGGTCATAGATGTTCCGCTCACTTACGATGCATCACTTGAAGTTTTCAACGATGAAGTAAGTCGATTAAGCAAAATGGATGATGATTTATTCACATATGAAGTTGAAGTTGCTAACATCCTATGTGACTCAAAAATGGATAATGATTCGGAACAAGAAGCTGATGATGATATGGGATATGATCCATCTGATGTTGCACTTATTAAATGGTTGGGATCAAAAAAATTCAACTACAAGACAATGGATCATTATACTATGAAAGCATTATGGATTTACTGGATCAGATGAGATGATGAAGTAGAGCTCACCGATGAGCAATCTTCTGATGATGAAGATGATATTGCTAAAGTCTTTAGGATCGACACTAATATATTTGATTACGAGACACCTCTCTGTTCAGCATTTAAGGAATTTAACTACCTTCTCGAAGTGGATCCAGATTTACTTACAAAGGATATTATAGGATTCAAAACCTATGAAGATTACAAGGATGATTGGATCTATGAATGGAACAAGGACGTACCATGGGTCGATGAGAAGCCATGAACTGACGCTAGAGTTTGGACCAAATCCACACCAGTTAAACATACTTGCAAGCCTTTCAATTGTAAGACTGGATGTTCGGAATGGCCAACATGTAGTTGGAAGGATGATGGATACTGTAATGGAGGAAATTTACCCGGAGCTTACATTATTGGAAACCAACTCCATTATCAGGATTACGAGTGGTACGAAGCTTTGGAGAATTGTAAATTAAAGGACGAGGCTTTAAGAAACAAAACTATTATGGAAGGATCTATCAAAGAAGATGATGACGAGTCACATTACGAACAAAAGAGACAATGAAATACTTATACAAACTACGATGATGCTTATGAGATAAATCATGAACATAATAAGAGTAAATAATTATGTGAAGTTCATGAGCAACCGGTGTGCGATATAAGGAGATATATGATGATCAAATATTCGTTTAATGATGATGAAGAGTATGTTGATGTAAAAGAAGACGAATACGACGATCTTACTGTTACAAAAAAAGAGGTATGCCGAGCTTACCAAGAAATCTTTCAGATTATGGACAAAGGATGGATGGTGACTAGAGATGGAATAATGAGGAAGCTAAAGAAAAGTCTAACATAAAGACTTCGTTGTAAACAAAAGTGCTTCCTAAGAGACAACCCGGATTGTTATTTAATTTTATCGAGTTTGTTTTCCCAGACATCAATACGGCGTATCCGCTCCATACCATACGGCGTATTGATTGCCTGGACGTTATCATTCTTTATTTCATTGCACTTTAAAAACATTGTTGTCAGATTTTAAATACGGCGTATTCACTAAACTGATACGCCGTATATTAGTTTGTTTAGTTTAGTTTAAATTAACCGTAGGTACCAAGATAGGAATGCACTTGTTCTTCCTATATTTTATACAAGACCTCGTGAAAGAAAATATCGACGAAGTTGGTGGAATGCATATTTTCTAGAATTCTATGTGTGTGTTGTTCGTGCTAGGATTCAGACGCTTTTTCAGCACACAATCTTGCTCATAAACGCAACTTGGAGAATCTACCGAGCAAATATCAGGGGAGTTTCTCATTCTAATTCTTTTTAAATTCCCGTATTTAATGTTTTATATATACAACGAGGACGTTGTATAATTCAAGTGGGGGATGAAATTAGAATGTTTACTTGTCCTAATTTTCACACTAAAATGCTTAAATTATGCTCAAATTTAAAAAAATTTCAAGCATACTTTTGTGAAATTACTTGATACATAACCCGCACACAATAACCCTTGTTAGATAATTGTGAGGATTTAACCTTTCTGTTTCCAAATGTTTACCCAAATTCCACAAAATATGAGTGTGCCGGTGATGTTGTAGACTTTAGAACTTGGCTTGGTATATCACTCGAGACCGCAATGATAAGTACTATGGATTTAGATGGAGTAACTTGTTTAAATTGGTAAATTTTAGGATTACACCCAAATCGCCTTTACATGTTGCTTATTAACTAACTACACCGGTTAGTTAACCTCCCGTTTAAACCCTTTTCACTCTCATCTTTAGAGTGATGATCCATTAGAACAACCCATAGATCCAATCCTTTAGGAATTTACACCAACTATTTGTTTCATTACACCCTTACACCTTAACATACCCTGTTAGATTAAGTTTAATTTACAGTTGCTAGTTGCTTAAAGTGTAAAGTTTGTATTTCCCGAGTCTTGTGTCATTTTCAATCTCTGGTGCGGTTGGAAATTCGCGCATTGCAAATGGGAATGTATATTAGTAGTCAAAACTCATGTGATTTTACTACCGTCACAATTATTGGTAAATCTGAAGACGAAGGAACTATCGAAGAAATTATTCTGAATTATTATGATCGTGAAGATGGTGAAACTACACCGAGATTTGAAGTATAGTTATCGTAAAAAAAATCAAAAAAATGAGAAAAATACAAAAAGAGAAAGAAAGTTTGAAGATAATCGTTTCGCGACTACCGAAGGAATTACACGAAAGATCGATTATTCGTTGATACGTCTAAAAAATCAACGATGTAGAGTATTGTACAAAGTGGAAGATATCGCCAATTGCCTTGTAGAGTATGTAAAGTTTTAGGAAGATTAGGAAGTTGACCGTTGCGAGAACGCCAACTTAGTTTGTTGTTTTTTATCTATGATCAAGATGTTGTAAATGGTTAGTCCTTTATCATGTTAACGGCCTGTGAAAAAATGTCTAGCAACTGTACATTAGTCTTAACTATTTTGTTTCTTGATTTTTATTTAACAACAATTTACTTCCCTCTCACCTAATGATTAGCCGCTGGTTTTACGCGAACAGGGATGTGATCGAGCGTGCATGTCTATTTCGTCGTTACGGCTATGTATGCATGTCTCAGCTACCTCGTTGGTTTACGAATTTTGGTGAAAGTTAAAAGGTTCCTACCATATATCAATTCTTCACCTAGCCCCACCGTTGGTTAGAATTCAATGAGGAAGTTATCGAACACACATGTCCTATTTCGTCAACGTGCCAATATGTTGTTGCTTCAGCAGCCTTGTTGGAGTGGTACTCTGGGTGAAAGATTGTAGAATGATCGACCGTACGCCTTCCATAAAAAATCCAATTTAACCTTTATAAACTTGTTACACCTTAGATTTAAGCGTTGATATGTTGATCCATGCCATAGCTTATATAGAATACTCGTCACGACCGTGCAATTGAGTGAATCAGTTTACATGTTACTACATATATAATTGATTGCGATTTTGAGTGTTTTTCATCTTTCTATTTCGTGAGGTGGTTTGGATGTCGTAACTTGTAATAAATCAATAAAATGCTTTAACGGAAAATATCCTCAGGGATACAATTTTATAAACTCTAAGAGGCTACTTGAGGAAAGTAGGATTCAAGTGGGTGGGAAATTTAAATCACATCAAATAACCTCTATGTTACAGCATCATTTATCCATGTTATTAACCATTTTGTATAGTTATTTGCAAAGAATTGTCACTAATCCGATTTATATTTGAGAATTGCATTAATTATGGAGTAATGGTGAAAGATAGCAAAAGGCGCGCATTCTGGAGTTTAAATGAAGATATTTTGAAGATTACTATTCTGAAGACCAATACGCCGTATCCATCAAGGAAGATACGGCGTATCCGTGCCAGTACTCCCCAAAGAACCCACAGATGATAAAGCTCAATACGGCTGTATCCAGAAAGACTCAAACGCCGTATACAAAGATCCGGATGAATATAATATTCTAAAGATATCAAGCGTGGTTCCCTACTTACCAAGAATCCCTAAAAGCCGTATCCAACTCCTGGATACGTCTAACCGAAACCGAATACATAGACCACAATATTATAGACACCCTCAACTCACATTATAGGCATGCAAGTGAATCCCTAAACCACCAAGCCGACCAAGAGAACGATCAGCAGAGCTAAAGAGCCAAAAAGACCTCAAGATCATAGGAAAACTCTGTAATCCTTCGGGCACCGAATACACTTTCGATTGAGGTTTCTATATTTTAATCGTTCATATATAAAACCATTTGTATTTTTACAATGACTATCGGCTGATACGTATCAGCCATGTTTATGAAGATCTAATGTTGGTTTGTTTTTCTCGATTGTTGTTTATGTTTATCAATTTTATATTGTTACGTGATTAAGTATGCGACCAATCATTAAACTGGGTCTAGTCTTACATATTTAATGCGCTGCAACTTCGGAGTCCAGGATAGCTCTTCATATTGCAATTTATATATCTAGACCAATAGGATCACATATATTGACCTATACCTTGCCCTTAAGTTTAGTGAGCTTAGTTTGAGCCTAAGACAGGTGTGACCTTGGTATCGGAACGGTTAACGTTCTTATTCCATTGGTAAGGACTCGGACAGTGGACTACTAGTATATAAAGAGCCGTTAAGCAGAAGTGGGTAAAGTCTCCATGACTAGAGTTATAGCAAAGCACCATATACCAATCACTAAGATAAGATTATAATCAACATATGCTTACTTTTGTAATGCTCTAAATGTGATATGAATTAGCGTGTCTAGGTCTTCGGGATAAAGTACCTGCCTATTCTAGGAATGATATGCCCTTCGAGATAAGACAATCATTGCACTAAATAAACAAACCTGCGTTTTATCAGATTATTCATGGTTGATACATTTTCCTTACATTAGTTCTCGACCGCTTCTCTATCGTTTGTTTGTCTTCTTGTGTGTGTTTATTGCTTTACTTGTAATCAAAACCATAGGTTAGATAACTAAACCTCGTGCCAGTCTCTAAGGCTGAAACCCCTCTACCATTAGTTTAGGATTAACTTAGAATAACTTAGAATTAACTTAGATAACTAAAATACTGATAGAATGTAGGATAAACGCTCCCTCCGCTCTTATGAACGACAACCTACTTACCAACGAAACTACAATTGACTGGAACACTGCCCGTTATAGGTTATTTATAGTATAGTCGGCATAAAACAAATAGTAAACTGATACATAAATAACACATACACAACGACACATCATTCGGGTTCATAAATTTTCTGTAAATTAATGATATATAATATATGGGTGTGTTTGAGAATGGATTTAGAGCATGATGGTGTAAACGGTTTAGGTTAGATCGCGTTAAATTGAAAGTTAAGGTTTGGCAGAATTTTAGGTCATGTTGATTGAATGATATTTCAATGATAAAAATGAGTTTTAGGATGAATCTTGTGCCTAAATTGAATTTCAGAGCGCCTAGTTTTTAAAAAATCCATCACTGAGAGGTTTTGAGGTCGGGAAGTTAGTCAAATAATTTTTGCAAGAAAAGTTGTCAAAATAGTAAATTCGGGTCAGATTTGGGTCTAATTTCGGGGAGTAAAACCCCTACTTAAAAGTTGAGTCAAGGTTTGGAAAAAATCAGATCAAATTTAATGTGTCATTAACTCCAAATCAAAGCACAAGTCATAAAACATTGTCTAAGTATTTTTCTAGAAAAATCAAACATTTTGGTGCGTGTTCAGATCCTAATTTGAGTAATTTGTGATGTTGAATTTTTTATAAATAGTTAGGCCTCTATTATATTTTTTCTAAAAAATACACAGTATTCATAACCCAATTGGGAAGGTAGTGTAATGAAAGGGGAAAAGTAAATTATGATTGATTTAGTATTTTTATTTGGGTCATAAAATGACATAAAACCTCTGTCGAAAAACAGGAAAACTAGAATAAAAGATTAAAGGTATATGAAAGTATAATAGTCAGTTTATGGAAAGTGTGGTAAAGGTTTAATAATCATAATATTAACTTAGTAGTTCCATCAATTGATTAAATATCGTCTGAAAATTTAGCCTAATCGCGTGTAACATGTGTTTTATTTGTGTTTAGTTGATTTCAAGGAATTTGTGAAGTAGCAGTGCATCAGGTGAGTTTTAAAGTTCCCTATTTTTATTTTTTTTATTGGGGATGGAATTGATTCAAAATATGTTTTTAAATGTTTTTATCGATAGATTGATTATTTTTTAAAATTGCGTATAAGACATTTACATTGACTATTAGATGACTATTTAATACATGTTAATATTAATGGGATCGAGGGGGGGGGAGGGGTACGGGCGGCGGAGTCGGGGTCCAGGTGGGTGAGTTTATTATAATTGGTATTTGGGATCGGATGAGTACGCCTACTCAGTGGGATCAGATGGGTATGCCTACCCAATGTGATATGATGTATGATACATTCTGGGTGAGCTTGGTTGCTTATAGTGCCAGTTATTCTAAGCCCAAATGGAAATTAAGAATGTGAATATGTTGATTTGATTTTGGTTGCATGCTAGCATAGGTTCATGATAGTTTATTATTGTCCTCCTAAGTTTTGATAATCACAGTAAAAGCAAGTGTTATTGCGTGTCTAAAACCTATGACTCTCACCAACATTATTGTTGACATTTTAACATACATATTTCAGATGAGCATCTTGAAGAAAGTAAAGTTAGGAAGATAGGCTATTGAGACCGTAGGCCTTGCAGTGCGAGTCACCAATAACCTCCTAGTTTTCATTTTCGAACTTGTTTTGATTGAACATGAATGTTATGAGGTTTTTGGATTATTTCGTTTATTCTTTTGTATTGGAGTTTGACTCCTTTTACCTTAATACCAGACTTCTTTTTCTTGTGTTTGGTATTGTCACACACTTTGTGTCATTTTAGCTTGAGTAATGCATTCGTAGTTTTCTCAATTGTTGACACCATGTGATGTGATGATGCCCATACGTTACGCCATCGTGTTTTTTCCGCCTTAGCGGGATGGACAGAATTGGTATCAGAGCCTTTAGTTATAAAGGAAGTAGAGGTTATGTAACACCCTCGAAATCATATAGCAACGGATGTAAACAATGGGGTGCTACGTCAAAGTACAATAATCAAGCATATAGGAAACGACCATAAATGGACGTTTAAGACAAGATTTCATTCGATGCCATAGCAAAATATCAGAGTTTATACATTAGGTCCCATAAGTTTTAAAAGTCATAAACATTCTTAATTAAACAAAAGCTTCATAATACCCAAAAGATGACTTAAGTTTTTAAAGATAATAAAAGTTGCATTGAATATAGATAAAACACAAATCCGTCTCAATTGATAACCGCCACGGCTCCCGTCCAATCATCAGTACCCTAAAGACCTTAAATTACATGCAAAAGCAAACACAAAGGTTGAGTGAAATAATAGATTTATCGGTAAAAGGGTGGACCACAAGATCGAAGTAATGAGTCAGACTCTGAAACACATTCCAGTAGTCCAAAACGCTTAATTATTGCACTAAGCCTCATGACCCCGAAGCCTTAACTAGATTTGTGCCCCAATCAGAATATAGGATGCTTGCCAACAGCCTAACACCTCTCAATGTTAAATGCACCTTGATCAAACTAGTGACCCAAGGAAAGGTGGGGATTGTCAGTCCCGATAGATCTATCCACAACACTCGCGCTTACTACAATAGCAATTAACGGTTCATGATAAATAGGGACTTCACGACAATAAGGTAACTTAGCAATAATATTCAGGCAGTAATCTGGATAGCATACACTTTGTAAACACTTTGAAAACACTTAGAAAAACACTTGTGTCCAATAGTAAAACAAGCAATGTAATTCACCCCGTAGATTTTGTAAAACAATCACATAGTAAAAATGGGGCTATGAACTCACCTGAGTGGAGGTAATCAGCAAGTAATTCACAATAGAAAAAAAGCTCACGAAGGAATCCGAAGAGGCAACCTAATCCAATATAGGTCGTATAAGTACTAAACACTTTGATTATTTATAGGTCGTCTAGCTCGTCATACTATCGTTCGGGCTATCATAATTAAGAGGTCATGTAGTGCGTATGAGGAGCTAGGACACTTTAAATCGTAAATCCAACAACTCGTCGTATACGCCACCTCGAATAGGCCTCATTATAAACTCGCCTAGGAGATAAGTACTTTGATTAACTAATACCAACATAAAATTTCTATAATATCACATCACCATCCAATTCGTTTTAGTGAAACATATTTATAAATTAAAACTTTATAAGTATACTTTAGTAAGAACTGTGCGTAACTTTCTCGTTTTTAGTCTGTTACTTTCGTTTCTTTCACGTCCATGCCTTCGTATAAGACGATTTCAAAATATAACATTTTTCAAACAATTTAGAGATTTTCTGATGAATAGTGATCATACTGTTCATAACAGTTATATAATTATTTTTATAGAATTCGTTATTCGTAAATCTCTGGTATTTGTTCGTAACTCTATTCCGTTTTAACTCCGTTTTTAGCGATTCTTTCGAGTACGTCTTTGTATTTAAATGTTCTATTCATTTATGATGTTTTTCCAAAAATAAAGTCCCTGATGAACAGTAACTTTTTATAAAATTATTTTTATAAAAGTATTAATTATCGTAAACTTGTAATCGTCGTATCTTTTTTGTTATAAATCGGGTTTTCGAGTTTCTTATCATTTTGGAATCGTCATGAGACGTACTATTTTTATAAAATAAAAATTCAATGCCAAAAATTCGACCAAAACACACCCTTATATATCTTTTGAGTTTATTTGTATAACTTTGTTTTTATATACTTTTTAACTACATAAATTACCACAAGTCTTCCCACAAGCCATATACCATAATAATATCAACCACTTAACACCCACATGAATAAGTGTACAAAATTATAACACAAGCAAAAATATGTTTTAACCATTTTTAAAAGCAACCTAATGTGTATTTTTGCCATATAGAACTAATATACTCATAAAATCATGAAAATGAAAATGTGAGGGCTTATAGATAACCTTAAGGTGATAAATGATGATGAGAAATATAATCTAAACCCTTGTTTAGATTTTTAAACCAAGCTTGCAAGATTAGAAACACATATGTAGTTTGAAAACCTAATCTTATCCTTTTTCTTGCTAATCTTTTTAAAAAGTTAATCAAACCTTTACAACACTTTGGAGATATCTTAGATATGATGTATGAAGGTGTGTAAATATTGTAGAATAAATTTGTATGGTTTGCTTAGGGTTTTGATAGTGAGCCGTGGGTTTTGTAGCCAAAAGAGAGAAAGAAAAATGTTTTTGTTAAGTGTGTAAGAGTTGTGTTGTTATCACTTTGCATGTAAGTAACATATATAAAGGTGGTAAGAATACTAGCTAAGTTTGACCAAGAAAATCAAAAGGAGGAGGGTTTCTTGTCTTTGAAATTCAAGTGAAAAAGGAGAGGAAGAACAAGGATGACTAAGTTAGTCTTTGGGTGTACTAGCTAGCTAAATAAGAAAGATTCTTTGGGTTCCCTAATGAAGACATCAACCCATTGATAAAGAGGAGGAATGTCTAGCAAAGATCTTAATAAAGGCAAAATGAAAGTATAAATTGATAAAGTATAAGGTTGGTAGTTTGTAAATAAAATGTTTTTACTTGTAAAAATGTATGTATTTGTCTATTTAATTTCTTGCAAGGTTCGGCTCAAGTGATTAATTGTGGGTAAAAATTTTATAAACTTTGAGCAATTGGAAATAAAAATGAATACTTGTTGAAGTCGAGATTAATTATTAATCGTTTCCGGTATGCCTAAACGTAATTAATTGCGAACGTAAAACGTTTTACCGCAAAAAAAATAAATATAACAAGTTGATTATTACTTTCGTAAAAATAATATATTGCTTGCTTGACGTAAACTTTAATTCGTTTGGTGTCCGTTTAAGTTAATTGTTGATTTTTAGTTTACGCGATTTAACTTTAACTATTAAAATTAAAAGTAAACGCGTACGAGAAAAAAAATAATTAGTGAAATATATGACGTCGTAAATGACCTAAAAATACAGAATGTTACAGTCTCCTCCGGTTAGAAGAGCCTTGTCCTCAAGGCTTAGGTTGCAACACCTGAGGAAGGGGCGGGTTTAGAGAAAAGATTCAGAATAAACTTCTGGAATTGGTCTTCATGTTCCCAAGTATACTCAGCTCCCTGTCGAGAGTTCCAACGAACTTTGACCAATGGGATCCTTCTTCGCTTTAGCTTCTTCACATCCCGCTCTACGATCTCAATAGGCTCTTCGACAAATCGCAGATTTTCCATCAATCTCGATCTCACCCAAAGGTACATGAACATCTTGCTCAGCTAAACATTTCTTTGAGGTTCGACTACATGAAACAGTCATGACACAGCTTAGCTCCTGGGGTAACTTCAGTCGATAAGCCACCGGTCCAACACGCTCTACTATTTCAAATGGTCCCACATATCGTGGTGCTAGCTTTCATTTCTTACCAAATCGTACCACTCCTTTCCATGGAGATACCTTAAGTAACACTCGGTCTCCAACTTGGAATTCAAGAGGTTTACGCCTCTTATCAGCATAGCTTTTCTGGCGACATTTTTTCGTTTTCAATCTTTCCTGAATTTGAACAATCTTTTCAGATCGTTTCTTAACAATTTCTGGTCCACTAAGCTAACTTTCTCCAACTTCAGTCCATATCATCGGGGGATCTACAGATTCCGCCCGTACAGAGCCTCGAAGGTCGGCCGCACATAATTGCTTATGTGGTCACTTATTATAGAAAAACTCAATCATGGAAATGAGTATCCCAACTGCCACCAAAATCCATAACACAAGCTCGAAGCATATCCTCTAGTGTCTGAATAGTACGCTCACTCTGACCATCGGTCTGAGGGTGGTAAGTTGTACTCATGTCTAGCCTTGTACCCAATGCTTCTTGAAGAGCTTGCCATAAGTGTTACGTGAATCGACCATCACGGTCTGAAATGATTGACACTGGCACACCATGTCCTCGCTACAATCTCGTTGACATAAATCTTTGCCAGCTTCTCTGTTTTGTAGTCCTCACGAATAGGTAGGAAGTGAGCCGACTTGGTCAGTCTATCCACAATGACCCAAATCGTATCATACCCACTGCTGCTTTTAGGCAACTTTGTGATAAAGTCCATTGTTAACTTTTCCCATTTCCACTCAGGAATTTCTGGTTGCTGAAGAAATCCTGAGGGTATTCTGTTGGTTCGGATTAATCTTAGAGCATGTAAATACATCTGCTAACGAACTCAGCAAATTCTCTCTTACATACCAGCCACCAATAAAGTCTCTCAGATCATATGTAAATCTTCTCTGCACCGGAATGTACGAATATCTAGATGTATGAGATTCATCAATGATCATTTTCCTTACATGACCAACTGATGAATCCAGATACGATCAAAGAAAGTAAATTTCACCATCATCTCGTAGCCTCAAAGTGTCATTTCCTAATCGCTCTTAGCCATTCATTTTGGGCTTTGAGATCCTTAGAAGCTTCGCTCTGCGCTTCCAAAATCTTAGACCTTAAGTCAAGAATGAATAGTATACTCAAAGCACGAGTCTCTTGGCTTGAGTCTTTCTTTTCTGCTTAAGGCATCTGCCACCACGTTCGCCTTGCCCGGGTGGTATTTGATCTCACACTCGTAGTCACTGAGTAGCTCGATCCACCGCCTTTGGCGCATATTTAAATCTTTCTGGTCAAATATGTACTGGAGACTCTTTGTGGTCAGTGTAGAAAAACACTTTCGTCCCATAAAGATAATGTCTCCAGATTTTAAGATCGAACACCACCGCACCCAATTCCAGTGTGGGGGGTGGGGGTGTGGGGTGGGGGGGTGGGTCCATCAGGGTGGTATAATTTTTTCTCATGCTTCTTCAACTGTCTGACGCATATCAATCCACTTTGCCCCGCTGCATCATCACGCTCCCCAAAACCTTTTTTGATGCCATCACAAATTTTAAGACCCATAAAGTCCCTCGGGTCCAATCGGGGAGTGCTAACAACATGACATTGATAGTTTCTCTTCAAATTTTGAAAGCTTCATCTGCTTAATCTCACCACACATAAGCCTTATTCTTTTGAGTCAACAGGGTGAGGGGCTTGACGATCTTGGAGAAATTCTCAATAAATCTCCGGTAAGTATCCCCCAATCCTAAAAAAAACGGATTTCAGTTGCCTCCACGAGTCAGGAGTCTTCCAGATCTTGACCCGACTCCAACCGTTCTAATGATCCACGTAGATACCGTGCACGGTTGATCCACATTTCCTATGAACTGTACTTCTTATAACTAAAAATCGCACTTTTAAATTTGCGAACAACTTCTCCTTTTTGAGTAAGTCTAAAAATCGTCTTCAGGTGGACTTCATGTGCCTTCTTCTGACTATGTTATATTAATATGTCCGTCAATGAACACAATTACGAATAGTCCAAATACGGCTTGTAGACCGGATTCATTAAGTCCATAAATATTGCTGCGCGTTTGTAAGCCCAAAATGGCATGACTCTGAACTCAAAGTGTCCATAACGTGTTCTAAATGCGGTCTTCGGTATAGTAATCTTCTCGAACTCCATAACTGGTGATAATCCCGAACGAGAGATCGATCTTGGAGAAACAACACGCACCTTGTAATTGGTCAAACAAGTCATCAATTCTGGAGAGAAGGTAACGGTTCTTTATAGTCAACTTGTTTAGTTCCCTGTAGTCAATACACATTCTCATCGAACCGTATTTCTTCTTGATCAAAGAGCACGGAGCTCCCCATGTGAGTGACTTGTCGAATAAAACCCTCGCCTTGAGTTCTTTAAAGCTGTTCCGACAATTCTAACATTTACGGAGGGGCTAACCGGTATGAAGATCTAACAACTGGCGATGCTCCTTGGGGGAAGGGGGAGTGGGGTGAAAATGGGGGGGGGGGGAAGGGGGAAAGGGGGGGGGGGGGGAGTGTGGGGAATGGGGGGAAAGGGGGGGGGGGGGGGGAGGGGGGGAGGGGGGGGGGGAGGGGAGGGGGGGGAAGGGGGGAGGGGAGGGGGGGAGGGGGTGTGTGCCCCCGTGCCCGTTTGTCTTGTGGTGGTAGGTTGGTGGTTGTTGGGGCCACAATCAATGCGAATACATATCTACGCACAAGGGTAACCGCTAACAGAATCGACTTGAAATAACCATCAAGAAGTCACGACAACACGTATGTCATCAAGAATTTTCTCATCAGCCTTAGGATACATGCAATTGAACTTAGGACCCTATTCCGGCCACTCGCCTTGAACTTCAAGAATCTGCCATTCGAAGAGGAATACGGAAGGGGGGGGGGGGGGGGGGGGGGGGGGGGGGGGGGGGGGGGGGGGGGGGGGGGGGGGGGGGGGGGGGAACAACAAAAAAAAAAAAAAAAAAAAAAAAAAAAACAAATAAATAAAAAAAATATAAAAAAAAAAAAAAAAATGGGGGGGTTTATTTTTTTTTTGGGGGGGTTAAAAACTATCTTCTAATAACAATCGTAGAGATCGTGGTTATGCCAACCAATCCATTCCAATGATAACATCAAAACTACCTAGCCGGGTTGGTAACAAGTCTATTTTGAACACGTGATTACATAAAACTAAGGTGCAACTACGTAAAATGGTATTGGTGCTAACGACTTTTCCATCTGCTAACTCTACTTCGTAGCTAGTGTTTAGAGTGGCAGGGGAAATATTAATAAAATGCGTAAACGCAGTAGATACAAAACTCTTCTCAGCACCCGAATCAAAGAGAATACAAGCGTAGTGATCATTAAGAAGAAATGTACCCGTGACCACATTCGGATTTTGCTGTGGATTTTTAATCACTACGTAAGCTCTCCCATGAGCCCTATCATTCTGCTGGTTCCCTATTTTTGGACACTTGTCCTTGAAATGTCCTTTCTCACCACACCCGAAACATGTCACATTCTGCAGGAAGTCATTACCTGCACCCTGAAGCCTAACTCTACAATCCTTCTCCATGTGACCTATTCTTTGATATCTTTGGCACTTTTGAGGACACGGTCCATGATGGTGTAAGTTGCACCGGTTTCATTTTGGTAAATTTCCAGCATAAATCTTTCCTCCAGCTGGGGCTGCAGCATATGCCCTGACAGTTTCCTGTCTCCTGTTTTGTTGCTGGTGATGATTGCTGTTTCGGTTGCGATTATGGTTGTTGTTGTGGTTATTGTTGTAGTTATGGTTATTGTTGTTGGTGTTTCTTTGGTTGTCTTCCCATTTCCTTTTATTGCTTTCACTAATTCTAGCAGCCCTACCCTGAACTGATTGCTCGACCAGTTCACGGGCCATGTTGATTGCCTCATGCAAGGTCGCATGCTTTGAAGAAGTGATATTTCCTTTGATTCTTTCAGGAAACCCACAAATGTACTTTTTAATCTTCTTACTTTTAGTGGACACCAATTCAGGACACATAAGAACTAGTTTATGGAAGCGATTGCTGTAAGCCTCGATATCATCTCCTTTCAGAGTCAGAGTCCAAAGTTCTTGTTCCATCCTTTGGATTTCAGTTGCTGGGCAGTATTCAATAGTCATCATAGCTTTCACGTTGCTCCAGGGGATCTGATTAGCATTAGCGAGTCCCAAAGTCTAAACATTTCCGTTCCACCATGTTAAAGCACGACCCTCGAACGTGCACATAGCAAACTTCACTTTGTCATCTTCCGCACATTTGCAAATCTCAAACACTTGCTCCATCTTTTCGAACCAACGTTTCAGTCCGACTACGCCTTCAGTCCCCTTGAAAGAGTGAGGTTTGCCATTCATAAATGTCTTATACGAACATCTATGCATCTCTGGTACCATAGTTCCTCTAGTATTTGTTGATCCAGATCCACCAGCATTGTTTGAGTCAGCTCTAGTCTTTTCATATTTTTCAATGGCTTTGTCCACACGCTTTTCCACTATCTTCCTAACAGATTTCTTCTTAAATCTCCTGGGCGGCATGATTCTGGCAACACAAGTACATAATTCGTTGAGAATTTGTAAAAGTATGCAAAGTCATGGCACATGGCACATGGCTAAGTTGGATGACTACTAGACTCAGATTTCTTCTAGTGGTGATTTTTTGAGCTCAGTTCCTTCTTACACTTTGATCAGGAAGCCCCTTAGGAGGCTGTGCCATAGGTTGATTGCGTTTACTATTGATGATAGGGGTAAGGCACCTGAGAAGGTGACTACTACTGACCTTTTCTATTTGAGGAGTATGGATGAGGGGACGGTGATGAATGCCCCTTTTTTCTGGCGCAATATCTGTTCAGATATGCTTCAGGGAGGAAGTAGGGGGCTTGGATGTCTGAAGGTTACTTTATTGCATGATTGAGTGTGCACTTTAGGATGTTACAGAGCAAAGCCTTCAGACTTTGACTGTGAAGGTCTGCGAGTTGCCCTTTATTAACATAGAGGAGCTTATCAGATTGAGGATTTGTGAGAGGTTGGTGGATGTTGTGACTTGGGTTGCGTTGGGTCTAAAGAGACAATAGGTTGGAGCTGCGGGGGGAGCTGTTGAGATTCATCCTGAGTCTCCTCAAGAGGACGTGCCTGCTGGTCAAGAGGGTGTTCAGGCTAATCCGACACCTCAGCAAGCACCATAGATACCCCAGGCGGCCGCTCCCATTCCTAGGACTATTCCACAGGGGATGCAGAGATTAGAGGAGGAGGTTCAATGGTTAGGTGAGAGTTTGGGGGAGCAGCGTATATTGTTGGAGAGGATGAGTAGCGATCATACGAGGTTTTCTACTTGGATGGTTGCTCGTATGACTCAGCTCATGGAGGATAGAGGTATGAGATACTTAGCTCAAACAGTTAGAAATGTAGACTCAAACCGCGTGACACATGTATATCAAACCGTTGTACTACCTATGGTTAAATCACTGGACCCTGTTAATTAAACCACTGGATACCGAAGCTCAAACTGCGAGGGTTTCCTTATCAAATTGCCTAGATGTTTTTACTCAAATCGATGCCTTAAGTGTCAAATCACCTAAACTCACCTGTCAAACCGCTGCCCGAGAGAACTCAAATCGCTAGAACTTGGTGCTCAAACCGTTGTCTTCAACAGATAAATCGCAGTTACCATGAGTCAAATCGCCTAATCTTCAAAATATACCCAGATTTTTTTCAAAAAAATAAGCAGTTTTAAGCATGAATTAAGCTACTAAAACCTAGATCTATAACCGATTTAAGGTTTGTAATAATTAAACACGAGAATTTTTATGAAAATAAGCTTAAAACCCCTAATAAACCGGCACCTAAAATTAGCTATAAGACATGAAATAAGCTGTTTTTAAACCTTAAAAACTATTACCTATAACATATATTAAGCTAATTTATGTAATATAATATTCCACGTGTTGTGGGCTTAAGCCCAAGTTAACCCGAGCCCAGCCCATTAGTTAATACCATTCGGCCCATTAAGCCTTAAGAGACCGACCCTTTAAATGGTATAAATATTCTCTCCAAGGATGGAGAGGGTGTTGGTTTCATACATTTGTAACACACACTTGTTTTGTAATCATCCAAACACCTCTCTTTTATCTCTTTCTCTTTTCTCTCATTTCTTCTTCTCTTTTCTTATTTATTTGATCTATGTGTATTGTATGAAGTGAACCTGGCTCTGATACCAAATGTTATCCTAAATCTAAACCATATTCACTTCATACAATACACATAGATCGAATAAATAAGAAAATAGAAGAATGAAGGAGAGAAAAGAGAAAGAGAGAAAAGAGGAGTGTTTGGATGATTACAAAACAAGTACTTGTTACAAATGTATGGAACCAACACCCTCTCCATCATTAGAGATAGTATTTATACCACTTAAAGGGCCAAACTCTTAAGGCTTAATGAGCCGAATGGTATTAACTAATGAGCCCGATACCTGTAACTAGCCTATTACAACATATATTAAAAGATGACCGAGAATCCTTGTTCGACTCAATATTTTGAGGCTAATAGTTATACACTTAGACTTATGAACTGATACGAGTCTAACATGGTATAGGTTCGTATCAATTGGTTTATAAAGTCTAAGTGTCTTTCATTTTCTCATAATTTTCTCTTAATGAAAATCCTTCTTTAATATATATATATATATATATATATATATATATATATCTTTATACTAAACCTTTCTAAATGTGTGATACTATCATAAAGTGACCTATAACAAGTGGTATCATTCTCTTAAAGAAAATCTAAAGTGAAAGATTGTGAGATCGAGGTTGATTCGATTGAGTTTTGGCTTAAAATCGTGTGTATCGTGATAGATTTGATCACATTTTGCATTATCTTTACTTTTTGACGTTATTTAGCATAAAATTTTGTTATTTTATGTTAAAAAAAAGTTGATTAATAGTAGTTTGTTAGGATTATGAAAAAGACTCGGTCACCCCCGTGTATTGTTTAGTATAGCAAAGCTCGTAGTCAGAAAGTAAGCGTATAACTTTCGGTATTGGGCCGGGTCTTTTACCCAAGTGTTAGGCCCATACCCAAGCCTATAGAGCTCACAAACACATGTATATAAACCCCCTTCCAGCCATGGGAAGGGGTTGGTTGTTCATTTCTTAATAATACTTTGTCTTGCACTTTATCTCTCTAGAAATATCACTTTCTCTCTCTAAGATTAAGTAGCCAACCCATCATCTCTTGCTTGTGTTATGATATCATGTATACTACAATTGGTATCAGAGCACATGGGATGATTAGCTAGATTGTGTGTGCGTTTCCTTGGTTAGTTTAGATCAAAAGTTTGGTTTTTGAAGGTTTATGGTCTTATTCTTGACACTCTTTGATTCTCATGTTTGTGATGTTAAAGTTAGTGTTTTTATAGTTGTTATAACCTTCTAGGACCAAGTTGTGCAAAAGAAACCAAGTGAAAACGTTCAAAAGGGTGATTTTTAGGTGTTTTTAGGTGAAAAAGTTCGTATTTTTCTTCGTTGCGTTTTGACCTTCTGAGACATTCTTGGTTGCGTTTTGGTGAAGAAAGTACATTGCGTTTTGTCGTTTTGTATAGTACTATTGTACTGCGTTTTGTCTTATTAGAGGTTGCGTTTTGATCATTGCGTTTTGACCTAGAGGTTGCGTTTTGGTCATTGCGTTTTGACTACAGGTTGCGTTTTGAAGACTTTCGTTGCGTTTTGACTAGGGGAGACTCTGCCCAATTTTTTAATTGGTTGCGTTTTGATCAAATCTCAAGACTCCATTGCGTTTTGATCAAGTCTCAAGAAAATAATATATCTTTATCTTTAATTACAATATACACTTCCAAATCTTTTTTATAATCACATATCGTATTATATAACACTTCTTTTCGTTATTACCAAAAACCTCCCTGCGTTTAGACACAAAAAACTCAACTAACATCAAGTAAACATTATTAACCCAAACCAATCACATCAAAAAACAACATATCACCAAATCCATCAAACAATCATCCCACTTTTTACATAATCACTACTCATTGATTATCGGACTAAACATAATCATTTCAACAAGTAATGATTATGGTAATCTCTTCCAGAGACATCCAATGTGCCGGTTCCGATACCTTTCCGACCACCCAATGCTTGTTAAGGCTGACTTTGCCTCATAGCAACACGTATTAGACTATTACTGTCGGTAGGTAAGGATAATGGCCGATTAACATCTTGAAGTTCAATTGATGATGGGCATTTCAGATGGGGACCACGCGAGGGATTCATTGATGAAGGAATGAAAGGTCCAATCAATCTTGGTCCTGAACGACCTCCGTGTTTATTCGGAAGGGAGCTGTCACAGGAGGGAAAGATAGGTACATTGCAGACATCGGGAACAAACATCATACAAAGGTCTCCAAAAGATATCTCTATTCACTCATTAATCATTACACTGAGGCTAAGGACATATGGGACAACGTAAAGATGCTTTTGGAAGGATCAGAATTAACAAAGGAGGACCGTGAATCACAACTGTATGATGACTTTGAACACTTTCGTCAGAACAAAGGCGAAACCATTCACAGCTATTATGTCCGGTTTGCCAAGCTCATCAATGACATGCGGAACATCAAGATGACGATGTCAAAAATACAGTTGAACTCAAAGTTCAGTGAACCAACATGATGACCTGAATGGGGTTTAGATTCGTTACTTCTGTGAAAACTACAACAAAGGCTTGAAAGATTCAAACTCTTGAAAGCTATATGGCTTACTGAAGCAACAGAGACGCAATTTTTGCCAATGAGAATAAGGATGATGTGGAACGTCCACACAACTACAACAGTTTGATTCCTCTTGCCTTGATGTCAAATGTTTCTCCTCAACTGTACCATTCTCAGTATCAACAAATCCACTTACCACACATCATCAGCCACTGTCGGGCTGCTCCTCTCAATCAGAGTTGGGACTTTCTCCAACTGACAACCTATCGAAAACCCTACAACCAAACTTATTGCCTTACTCACCCAGTATAACAAAACCTTCTTCCTCAAACTCAAATAATCAACTCAGAACTATCAAACCCAAGGAATCAAGCTACTATACAAGAAGGAAGGGTTGTTGTTCAGAAATGTTTCAGGGATCGACAAAAAGAGGAAAGGTAACAATGCACGGGTGTGAAAAGTTGCTGTTGGTTATGGGAAAAACACTGTATAGTGTGGGTGAATGCCAATCGGTTCAAGCCAGACAGGTTAAGTGCTACAACTGCATTCGGGGATCGGTCACAATAGCGAGGGAACTGCACTCAGCCCAAGCGTCCACAGAACTCCGTATACTTCAAAGTCCAAGATGTTGCTGATGCAAGTCTCAAGAGAATGGGGTAGGTCTTGGATGAACGAGCAGTTAGGTTCCTGGCTGGCGGACAGAGAAAAATAAGAAAAAAAACGCTTTTGATGAAAGATGTGGATGAGCTAACCAGTTCCAAGATTAGGCTCTTATGTGGATAATGTGTTTCAAGCGGAGTGAATGTGATTGCATATGATTCTGATCTGTTGGATGAGGCTCCCTACCGGCACAAAACCTTGTTCATGGATAACCTTTCATCAGCAGATCCATGTTAATGATGAAGCCGGTCCGTCTTATGATTCGATATGTCTTATCTGAGGTACAAAATCATGATCACTATCAAGATGCTGTTTGTGATCTTCATGACGTACACGAGGATGCATCGATGATGCACCAAACCTTAACACTGTTGTTGACTCACATGCTGATTATACGAGTGATAGTAATATGACTCCTTATGATCAAATTTGTAACGGGACAACGCCTCAGACAGTACGGTTGTAAAACAATGCATCTTTGGTTCAAAATGATGTGTGGAATGATAGATAATGACTGGCTTGGAGCTGACTGTCCCATCCTGCCTCTCATACACCTAGGAAACAGTAGGTAATAATTGTGGTTAATGCTGAACTAGGCCAATATATAAGGAACAAGTTGAACTGTATGAAAGACGGGCCAGGTTTGAATTAACTGAACGGGAACAAAAGATCGATGAGCAACTAAGGATAGTTATTTGTGACCGTAATACTAAGGAAGAAAATTTGAAAAAGGAACTTCATTCTATTAAATTGCAACTTGCATCTACCATTCAACATAACAAGTTAATGGTAGATGAAGTTACATCTTTGAAAAAGGATTTTAATCAGAAAGAAAACAAATTCCTTGAAGAATTTTTGGACTTAAAGGCTTTAAAAGATAAGGTCGAGGATAAGTTATACAAACAAGGCCAGTCTATTCAAACAGTTCACATGTTATGTAAACCTAGGTCTTATTATGATGAAGTGAATAAGGTAGCTATTGGCTATAAGAACCCCTTATGCGGTCATCGTGCAAAACAAGCTCAGCCTGCCCTGTATCGTGGTCATGTAATTGTCACACCTAATCATGCACCGGCCGTAGTACGTGACTGTGAGGAAACCCTAGAACTGTCTGAAATTTCTAGGAAGAAAATGCATGATAAAATGAAAACTAAGGAATGTGTGGATAATAAGGTCAATTTCACACCGCCCAATTACTCGAAAGAGAATTTTCTTGCGACCTTTTCACCACAGACAACTGCCCTTAAAAGTGAAAATGAAAGTCTAAAGGTCCAAATACAGAATACGGTCTCATATGTCACTACAACTCAGTTTA
>BQNB010114520.1:0-21738 GCA_026074375.1 Tanacetum coccineum
AATAAACTCAGATACAAGCACATTTTTGCCATTTTTGATCCGTTTTGGGTTGAATTGGGCCTTTTTAAGCATAAATAGATATGTGTATTCTACACTTATCAACTCGATTTTATTAAAACCCGACACATTCATTGCTTCATTCATTGATCAAACAATATAAAATCAATTATGTTAAATATTTAACATAATTTATCTTCCACTAGCTTTTGAAGAAACTTAAAAAGATAAAATCTTATCATATAAACTATAACGTATCACGTTACTAGGGAATTTCATTTGAGGGGCTTTCATTTAGGTAGACGTTTTGATGAGTTGATGGATTTACGATTTAAAGTGTCCTAGCTCCTCAAACGTTTACTACATGACCTTTGGATTATGATAGCCCGAACAATGATACGATATTTTCACAAGTCAATAAACCAAATTAATATTTACGTTAAACTTTATGAAATAAAGTTTTGGAATACAATCCATCAAACTAAGCTTGACATATTACCCCAGGTTGCGTGACGAAGCTGTTTACTTCCACTTGAATTACTTTTCACATCAATCAACTACCTTATCAAGGTAAGTTCATAGTCCCACCGTTATATGTTTTTCTAAACTCCGTGGGGAGATACATGCTATAAACCATGAATACAAGTATTTTCCAACTGTATGCTATCATGATATATTATTGCCTAAGTTTACCTCTACTGCCAATATTATTTAATCATGAACCATTAATCACTTGCGAGTGAACGCGAATATTATGGATAGACCTATCGGGGTTGACGAATCCCGTTTGTGTTTACCTGTACATGAGGTAATCAAACGCACTATATTTAAGAATAATGGGTAACTCTGGCAAGTTACCTTTCCAAGAGGATAGTTGTTCCTCATTAATGTCACTGAGGTGATTTCCATGTTAACGTGTTGGTGTCATGATCTTAGGGCAATAATATTGTTTTCCATGATAATTGTAATTGTACAATTATTACTACTTATGGTGACTTGTATTCAACCATTTCATTAAAAACCTATGAATTTCACTCAACCTTTGTGTTGACCTTTTTAGCATGTTTATCTCAGGTAACTAAGCAGTTTAAGGCATGGAGTGTCATGGACTTGCAGGCGTCCAAACTTGTTATCATTCAAACTTTATGTTTTCAATGTATTTTGGGACCTCCTTTTGTAAAACTCTGATATGATATTGAATGATAACTAAATTTTCCAAAACGTCTCGTTTGAGTCATTTTCTATGATTATGACTGTTGATTCATGAAGTAATACCCCCAATTTAGCTTTCACTGCTATGTCAAATATATCAGGGTGTTACAAGATAGATGAGAATGTAGAAGCTGAAGTGGATGATGAAGCAGAAATTAAAAAGCTTATGGAGATAGTTCAAAATGATGAGGTAAAAATTGATACTATACCTCTAGCCACTATGCCTCCAGTCATAGTTGAATGGAAAATCATCAAAGAAGGAAATATGGGACATTATCAATTGATAAGGGCTGATGGAAGTTCAAAAAGGTATTCATCTATGATTCAGATGCTTCAGGATATTGACAGGGAAGACATAGAAACACTCTGGAAGCTGGTTAAAGCTAAACATGGGAATACAAGGCTAGAGGAGGCATATGAAAGAGTGTTATGGGGAGATCTAAAAGTAATGTTTGAACCTGATGTAGAAAGTGAAATATGGAGGACTCTACAAGGATATAAAGTGACAGTTTGGAAGCTATTCTCTTCATGTAGAGTGCATTTTGTGAGATTTCAAAACTTGCATATCTTTATGCTGGTAGAGAAAAAGTACCCTCTCACATCTGCAACAATCACATAAATACGCAACAAGAAGCTTCAAACTGACTCTTGGAATGAGATGTGTTATTAACTTCTAAAGCTCATGACAAAGCAGGTCAAGAAGAAATAAAGTGTTTGAATGCATCCTCCTGGTAATGGTGAAGACTTTTAATGAAACTTGAAGATTCAGATGATGAACATCAAGTTTAGGGGAGGATTGTTGGGATTAAAAGCCTTTTGATGCTGCTTGGAGTTAATATTGCTAAGGTTAGAGTTACTGCTGTCAAGCATAACTTAGTGCTGTTAGTAGTCTTAGTGAAAAATATGCTAAGTAGTTAGTACTGTTAGTTACTACTGCTAATGTATATTACTACTGCTAATGGAAGTTAAGACTGCTCAGAGACAGAAGAAATCCTACTAACTAGTTAATACTGCTAGTATAAAAGTTACTACTGTTAGTGTAACTTAGTACTGCTAGTATATGTTAGTACTGTTAGTATAACTTAGTACTGCCAGTAAAGAATGAAGAAAATATACTAAGTAGTTACTACTGCTTGTACACAGTTAGTGCTGCTGGTACAAAAGTTAATGCTGCTGGTATGAAAGTTACAACTGCTGAAAGATTACAACTGCTTGAAGAGTTTCTACTGACAGAAGGATAAAGATGAAGATTGCTTATCAAGATTACTTACGGGATAAGTATGAGATATTTATGTAAAAGATATGTATCTGTTATTTAGTTAGAAGATCGTGATATCTTAGGAATATATTGTAAACCGACTAGGACTCCTTAGTGTATAAAAGGAGGACCTAGGGTATAGAATTCGATATCAGATCATATCAATATCTCTCAATAGTCTAGAAAATCATTTATAGCTTCAAGGTTTTGTAACCCTAACTCTATTAAGAGTGTTCGTTTTATATTGGGGCTGAAAGTTTGGTAATCTGTTTTGTTATTGATTTGTGTTACTGTTTTATTAAGAATTCTTCTTAGTATCATTAACTAGATTCCGCATAGTCTTTGATATTCATAATCAAAGTTTCTACCATAGTTGTCTTGGATTTATTCAATACAACTAAGCCTTTTACAAGCTAAGCAAGATCTATTCAAGTGGGATCAACATTAAGGGAAAATGGTACTTCCCGATGCATAAAGAAATATAGCTTGAGAAAGCTATCCTTGAGCATACTCCATAACTTTCTAGATTTGAGCTATATTACCTACATAAAAGTAAACACATAAAAGCACACAAAAAAATATTTTTGTTTTTTAGAGAAAATAAATAAAGGAAATGAGTGGGGTTGTATAGAGGATGGACTCCTCCACACTTAAATAAAGCGCGGGTTTCCTCCTGCGACAAAAAGAACTATTGATGGTGTTGAGCAAACCAAATCCTCCAACCAACTGCATAAGAGAATTAGCAAGGAAGAATGAGTTAAAAGCAAGATTATCACTGTTATGGCTCTCTAAATGAACATTAATTAAAGATTAATACCTACAATTATGCCAAGACTTTGAGGAATCAAATAAAAAAGGTGTGGGAGGTAATAAGAGTCAAAGAAAAACTCAGAAGACACTTCTAAAGGCAACAGTATTAGAATTTCAATGGACAAGCTCTGACGGACTTGATCAAACCTATGATAGGACTCAAAAGCTTTATCATCTTCTATAGAGATTCTGGGTGAAACTATTCCCCAAGAAGATATGAATCTGAAGTTTCTAAGAAGTCTCCCATCAGAATGGAAGACTCACACCTTGATCTGGAGGAACAAACCTGATTTAGACACCTTAAGAATGGATGACCTATACAACAATCTGAAAATTTATGAAACTGAAGTTAAAGGTCATCAAGCTCAAACCAAAATCACAAATGTGGGCTTTGTGTCTCTAATAACTCTGGCAGTTCAAGCAAGCTTATGGTGTCTAACTCTACCAATACTTATAGTATGAGTATGCCTTATCTATTCTTTCTTTGCAAACCAATCTAAAGTCTACCATTAAATAATGAGGATTACAACAGATTTTTGCTGAGGTCTGGGAAACTGGATCTAAAGTGGCAGTGCTATGTAACCAGAGAGCCAAAGATCCTAAATAAGACAGGAAGGAAGATTAATGCCAATGGTTACTGAGACCAAAGGTATAACAATTCAAATTGGGAAATGGTTATAAGTTGTCCATAAAAGAGGTTCCATTTTGCAATGGAGTGTAGGGCTTCCAAGGGGAGAAAAGAACACGAACCTGTAAGAGAGGAATGTGATAGGGAAACAACAGAGACAGAAGCATTGTGGCTCTAGATAAACTTGGGTTAACTGGAGTTATCAGGCTGAAGAAGGACCTACAAACTTTGCACTTATGGCATATACATCTTCAGGCTCTTCAAGTTCTTCAAGCTCAGATTCTAAGGTATCTACTTGTTCCAAAGCATGTTTAAAATCTTATGAAACTCTCAAAGAACATTATGATAATCTGACAAAAGATACAATAAGTCTCAGATAAATGTAGGTAGCTTATAAAAGCAGGTCCTAGAATCCGTAGAGGCTAGACTATACGTGTATAAAAAAAATGAGGTTGTTTTAAAGAGGACATAAAGTTTATAAAACTTGATATTAAGTTGAGAGATATTGCACTAATAGAGCATAGAAAGAAAATTTAAGAAGCTCAAAAAGGAAATAGATGATTAAAAACTTACTTAGAAAAGTTTAGAAATTCAACAAAAAAACAAAGCAAAACCCCTTGTTAGAGACTTCAAGTAGTGACAAGATCAAGACTGGTGAGGGTTGAATAGTCAAGTGTTGATAGTCAATGATTGAAAGGACAGGAAAATGATATTAACAAATAAGTGAAGGGTATCATGTTGTTCCCCCTCCCTATACTGGGAACTTCATTCCCTCTAAATATGCTTTGGTACTTGCTGATGAGGAAGAATATGTTCTTAGTAAGTCAGTAACTAGTATACATGATGTTACAAGAAGTGAAGCTAAGACTAGTGTGTCAAAACCTAAGTCAGTTGGTCTGTTGGTGAACCACTTATTGAAGACTGGATATCTGACAGTGAGGATGAGAATGAGACTGAGTTTAAGTCTAAACAGAGAAAACCTAGTTTTGCCAAAATAGAATTTGTTAAATCTAATGAGCATGTGAAAACACCTAGGGAGTCTGTTAAGAAGGTAGAGAACAAAAAGCAAGCTAAATACCCTAGGAAAAACAGTCAAAGCCCTAAAGGTAACCAGATAAACTAGAATAATTTGATCACTCAAAAATTAAGAAGTAATTTTGAGTTTAAAAATAAAGCTTGTTATGAATGTGGCAGTTTTAATCATTTGATCAAAGATTGTGATTTCTATGAAAAGAAAATGGTTGAGAAAACTGTATGGAACAATGCTAGAAGGGTAAATCACCAAAATTCTCAAAGAATGACTCACCCTTATCCAAAAAGTAGTCTTAATAAAATCTGGCATTAAAACACTTAATACTGTTGGGCAAAACTTTTCAAAAGCAGCAGTATCAGTTAATACTGCCAGACCAATTAATACTGCCTACCCAAGACCAACAGTGAATAGTGCAAGGAGAGTATCAAATGTTTTCAATAGAGCACATTCACATGTTAGAAGGCCCTTTAATAATTCTACAACAAATAAAAATAGTAATTTAAAAGAAAAAGTTAATATTGTTAAGGGAAATGTTACTACTGCTGGGCCAAAAGCAGTAGTAAGTGATAATAAAGAATGAGGCTATTTCTGTTATGGCCTTAGCATGTTGGGTTTGGAGACCAAAGCAAAATATTTTAGACCATGTCTCCAACATAACATGGAGTAATTAAAGAACTTTAAAAGATTTGCCTATGTTGATCACAATCAGAATCCAAGTCGTAATGGATTGGGTCCCCCAAAGAAGCTGAATCTCTACATTTGAGCAAGGCAATCCACAGCTAGAATTGCAGAGAAAAAGGAGTAATTGACAGGTGATGCTCCTAGCATAAGACTGGAAACAAGTCCTACTCTCAATTAAGAAGAAATTAATGTGTAATTGTTGCATTTGGAGTGAGTAACCCAAAGGAGTAGAACTCACTGGTAAAGGGTAAAAGCAGAACAGGCAAATTTGATTTAAGATGTGTACTTGTTAAGGAGCTTAAGTTTACCTTTTTCAGCTCTCACAAATGCTTGACAAGAAAAACATTGTTCTTTTACTGACACTAGAATGTGTTGTTCTGTCTCCTGACATTAAGCTTCTTGATGAAAATCATGTCTGCTTAGAGTTCCAAGAAAAGATACATTATAGAGTTGAATTTAAAGAAAATTGTTCTTCAGGAGTCTCACTTGTCTCTTTGCAAAGGCGCACATAGATAAACTAATTTTATGGGCATATGAGGCTTTAGACATATAAACTTCAAAAATATGAACAAACTAAGTGAGGGGAAACCTTGTTAGAAGTATTACCTTCAAAGATTATTTGAAATAAACCATACATGTTGTTGCTTGTCAGAAATGGAAAGGCAACATAAAGCCTCATAAAAGACACAAGACTGTAAGCTCAACAGCCGAACCATTACAAATGTTGCATATGGATTATGTTTTGGCAACATTTGTAAAGAGTTCAAATGAAAAAGATGTACTGCCTAAGTTAGCACAGATTGATTATAGCGGTTAAGTTAGGGTTTTCATCGTTAGCCACTAATGGGGGGGGAGGGGTTGGGGGGGGGGGGGGGGGGGGGGGGGGGGGGGGGGGGAGGGGGAAGGGGGGGGGGTGGGGGGGGGGGGGGGATGAAACAAGTGAAATCCTTAAAACATTTATTACAGGCATAGAAAATCTAATAGACCTTAAGGTGAAAGTGATCAGATGTGACAATGAGACTGAATTCAAGAATAAGGTCATGAATTAGTTCTGTGAAATGAAGGGTATTAAGAGGGAATTTAGTATTGCTAGGACTCCACAACAAAATGGAGTAGCAGAAAGAAAAAATAGGACACTAATAGAGGCTGCTAGGACTATGCTAGCTGATTTAAAATTTCCAACAACTTTTTAGGCTGAAGCAGTTAATACTGCTTGTTATGTTCAAAATAGGGTGTTAGTTATCAAGCTTCACAACAAGACCCCTTATGAACTTTTTCTAGGTAGAAAACCTGTCACACCCCGCCAAGGCGGAAACGCGAGGCGTAAACAAGAATGGATATCATCACAACACATGGGGTCTATATAGAGAATACTAAAATGAAAACTAAAGTAAAGCAAGATACAAAGTTCATAATAAATACCCAAAACCTAATGTGTTATTTATTATTGAGAATGAAGTCTTCGTCAATAAATGACATGCAAAACATAAACCAAACAATTCATGCAAACGCATTTATTCAAACAGAAAGCATAAAGAAACTCCAAGCATCCTACGGTCTCTTCTAGCCACTTCGCTCTATCTTAGCACCATTAAGCTCACCTGAAAATGATGCTTAAACACGTCAACATAAGTGAGCTGAGAATCATAGTTTAACGACAACAACAATATCCCAAAATAAGACTTTTAATAGCTGCTGCAATTACCAAACAATTTCATGACAACAATTAACAACAACGAGACAAATTGTGCCCAATCCACAATCATATCACTAACACTGTGCTACATGTCCCTCATATTAGCTCACGCAACTTACCACCGTCACAACTTGTTTTTTGAATATTGGGATCCCCACATACCAAACAAATCAAATCGGCAACACAATGGGACGGAACGTGCCACTAATCCATTCCACAAAACAACAACAGCTAAAAATATAATTACCACGAAAACAAGCATCATTCTCACCTAAAATAAACAAGAGAAAAAGGAGGCTATGAAAACTCACCTTTTCTTAGCCTTCAAACAATTCAAAAAAAGGCTTCACAAACAACTAGCACAATCTATACAACAAAATTAACTCGTTGTTACACCTACAAAGCAAAAACTAATGCACATGTAACAATATATATGATGCTAAGGTGTAATGCACATGTAACAATCATATGATGGATGTCTAAGGTGTTCTATTAACCCCATGGGTTACCCCGACACCATACCCAACTTTAACCACTTCGTTAATAAGTTTCACTAGTTAGTCATAATTTGTTCAAAACTGCAGAATTTTAACGTGACTTAACGTACTCAAAAACCTCCTACTTACTGACCTCCATAATTCATACCAAAAATCACCTATGTTCATTTATAGTAAATTAATTACCTCAAGATCCCAAAGCCATTTACATGCACAAGTACTCCTAAGAAAATCAAACTTCAAAACAGTCCCAATTCGGATCTGTTGGCACACTAAAGAGTTTGGACCTAAAAACCATACTTAGACTCCAAATCAGAAGCTCTCCTTTGGGGGATTTCTAATATACACATAGAACTAAAATGATTAAACCCTAATCATTGTAATATGATTAAACATTATTAATTTACAGATGTTATGAAACCCTAATTATCCATCATAATAATTATTACATGATTAAAAAGAAGGATTAGATTAAAAAGGGTTTAAGAATTACCTAAAAACCTTGAATTGATTATACAAATCACCAACTTAAATCTTGATAAAAAAAATATTTTTTCTTCCTCCTTTGATAAAATTCGGCTGGAACACTCAAAAATAAGGGGGAGAAGGGTTTTTGGTATTTATAAGGTTTACAAAAAGGTTTAGGATATATATCTTTTACCAATTTTAATTAGAGTAAGATTTGTTTTCTTTTTTCTTCCTTTCTTTTTGGCCGATTTCCCCTTATATATATATATATATATATATATATATATATATATATATATATTTTATATATATATTGATATTTTATTTATTTATTTATTTTATTAATTAATTATTAACATTACCTTAATTTTCTACAAAAAACATAAGCTTATTTGCGCATTCCTTTTTGCGTAAACGCAATTTACTAGACTTTTAAAAATAATTAACTTTTCATTTTTATTAAACCTAACATTCCAAAAATAGAAATTTCATTTCTTTCATATCCTTACTACTAGAACCTAATCTCATCCTAATATTACTAACACATAAATACGTATACGTATAATTACTTAGACAATTAACGCGAAACCGCCAAAATCATTTCCTTGTCACTAAAAGTGAACGAAATGAACTCGACAAAATCCAACACAAATCCAATCCCAATGTGACGATCACGCTCAATGGATTGATTATCAAATCTCACATATCCCACACCACACATATAAACACATATTAGCACAAATAACACATAACCCATACATTGAAACAGATACATAAGTCAACACTAATGGTTTGACTAACCTGTTCAAGTCATGGTTGTCACATTTATGGTATCAAAATTAAGGTGGGATAAACATTGATGCCATAACCAAGACTTGGTAGAAGTAGCACGAGCTATGAGACAAATTGGAGATGCAGAGGCCATTTCATGGAGATTGATTGTGTAAAGGTTTTTTGTACGATTTCCTTTCCATAAATCAACTCCGTCAAGATTTCTGACAAAACATGTGTTTCTTCTGAAAGCGACCTCTAATTTGGAATCACAAAACTGACCAATCGAGAACAGGTTGTTCCCCAAGCCCTCAATGAAATAAACCCTGGTAATCAATATATTCCCCCATTTAAGATCGCCATAACCCATAATTGCAGCAACATGATCATTTCCAAAGCGAACAGTTCCCAAAAACTTCCAAACGAAATTGATGAGAAGCTTTAGATTCCCAGTCATATGCTTGGAACAACCCGAGTCGACGTACCATAAAAAAATTGGATAACCTACCAAGAAAAGAAGTGAAATTTGGAAACCGTTTGCTTGTAGGTTCCTGAGGGTTAGAAGTACATGCATTGTCACCTTTAGAGCAGTTAGATTGACACTCAGATTCACTGGATGCAATTATTTTTCCTTTAAGGTCAAAAATTCTTCTAGTTGGTGACCACCTAAGGCAAGTTTTAGGTTTACTATGCTTAGGTGAAGCAAGTCTTTCTTTGGACCCTAACTTCTTAGGTTTCTTGACCTGGGGATTATATTTCTTTTGATTTGCAATTTTTGAAACATTAGCACTGTGTTTATCATCACGAGAATTCATGTCATTCACATAATTAAGCACACAGACATCATGATTAGCAGTAATTAAACATTGCTTACACATAGCACAAACAACTTCAGATTTATAATTTCAAATAGCAAGCTTAATGTTATTACATTCAGATGACATATGTTTCTTATTCTTAGAAAGCATTAAATTCCTATGGTGTACTTTTACTTCAACCTTTATTCTTAATGCAACTACTCTTAGATGCAGAGGGGACCTTATCATTCGTTGTATTGCTCATATCCTGTGGTCTTCTGGTCTTAGCAGTGCTTTCTACTCCTGTAGAAGAAATACCATTTGAATTAGAATTCAAATTTTCATGAGAGCCGACATGAGGTTGTGAAGTAGTGATCGGCTTTATCTTAACGCTTGCTTTAACAGGTTTGTTAGGCATAACATTATCTACCCTAGAAGTCTTAGAAGGATTAATCCTAAACATTCTCGGGGCAATCACGTTATCATTTTTCACAACTTTTGATTCTCAAGTGGAAGGTGCCGAGTTTGAAGTGACTAGTATTAACAAAGCATTCATCTCACCAACCTTGGGAATAACCTTTGAATTTGGAAAAGGAGTTACCGAATACAGTTTTGATTTGGAAGAAGAAGGTAGTTTCCGCAACATTGATTGCTTTGTAAACTTAGTATTCGCACTCGTTCCTTGAGTGGTGTCATTTTGTTCAAAAACCTTATCAAATAACTAGGCTCTTAACTTGGCATTTTCATAAATCGTATTATGTAATTTTTCTTGCAAAGAGTCAATTATGGATTTGTTTGAGTTCGTGTCACATTGATAGAGTCAAACAGGTTCTTGTATATGGTCTTAAGGTGAGCATTTTCTTTAGCATAATTCAAAACCTGAAACTCTAAATTCACGTTCTCATCTTCTAGTTTCTAAGACAAAGGATCAAGGGTATCTAATATACATGAAGTATCCTTACTTTTACCCTTTAGATCTCCCAACTGAGCTTGCAATTGTTCGATCTTTTATTACATGTCATTATAAGCTTTATTGTATGAAATTTTGTCATATTTGCATTCTTTACATTTTTTGTACCAATCATTTCAAAGTTTAACATATTTATTTTCCTTTTTAAGGATACAATTTCCAAATCGTTCTTTCGTACGTTCAATCTCAGTTTGGAGATCAAATGTTTCGATAACAGTAAGATTTTTCACAATAGGCATAATATCCTGACTGACAACTGCTCTCAAGAGATGCTCGATTTCATATTCCAAAGCAGGGACGGAGGCAAGTAATGCCTAGGGTGGGCCTTGGCCAACCCAAAACTTCTATTAGCCATTAGAAATACTGATTAAAGATTTCTTACTATATATAAATATAATATATAATAATAATCAATAATTATAATTCAATTATAGTATACGTATTCCGAAAGACTCAAAGAAATTACTTTTATCCAAAGTAAAGTCAAAAATCTCCCAGGTCGTTTCCCGTCGAGGCGTGAATTTGAAAATCGAGTGTCGGTTTGGAAATTATGCTTGAATAATCACAAATTTGATGGATTATCTATTTCTACAAATAAAATGTAAAAACAAGTAAAAGAAACCCTAAAACGAAAGCTATTTAAGTTGAAACCTAAAACACGAACGTAAAAACGCGACTTAAGAACCTAATTTATCAAATTTTAATCCTAACGTGATTTTTTAACTTTTATAAGTCCTAAGTGACTAAAAAGAAAGAATAAAGAAAACTAGACCAAAAACGAAAGTGATTTGAGCTTAAAAACACGAAAAACGAGAACGGGATTCAATCCCGTTCTTTAAAAAAATTGAAATCTAAAATTTTGACCCTACGAAAGCAATTTTATTTGTCCTAAGTCCAACCTGATAAAAACTTTTTTTTAAAAAAAGAATTATATTTTTTTGACTTTTATTTTATTTATTATGATTTAAAAACTGTTTTAAAAAGAAAAATTCATTAAAAATACTAAAAAAATGGGAAAAATATGAAAAATTCAGGGAAAGTGCATTAAACAGTGAAGATTCTAAGAAAAATAAAAACTTTGAAACACAGCTTATAAATAAGCAGAAAATAAGCTAACTAAGGCTGAAAGGCTTAAAGGGCTAATTGAGTATAAAAGAAAAGTAGGGTGAATTAGTAAACGAAAAAGACCCTAGGGCAGTTGGTTTGAGTGTGTTGTGTTGTGTGTTATAAAGGGTGAGTGGGTAGAGGTCAGGGGTTCGAGCCTTGCTCACCCCTGACTTCCCTACTCCCTTTTTTTTCTTTTTGAAAAACTTTAAAAACAAAGTTATAAATAAGCTGAGAACTAACAACTTTAAAACTTGAGATTATTTTTGAAAATCTATAATAAGCTCAGAAAATGAGCTTAAAGGCAACAGTTTGCTTATTTTAACTTAATGACAACAAGCTAAACTGTTTGCTATTCTAGGGCCAAATAAGCTAAGGCAAAACAGTAATAAGCAAAAACAAGTAAGCTCCTACACTTAATAAGCAGATGCAACTAAAAATAAGCAAAAGAAAACAGACTAATAAGCAAGAAAAGGGAAATAAGCTCTAAGCTAAAAATGGCAGACAAAACAGCCTTGGGGACAACCTTTGGGCTTATTTTTAAGCCATCTAACGGATCCTTTTGGAAAAATGACTCACAGATTCTTAAATCTTATATATTAAAGTATCTAAATCAGCAAACAATAAATATTTTGAAAGTCAAATAAGCTAAGAAAAGGCTTAATGAAAATGGCTTTGACACTCAGACTGAAAAGGGCCTAACTGCTTGACTTTTAAGAACACAATAAGCAAAGGAAAAAGCAAAATAAGCAAACACAAATAATGACCAATATTTAATAAGCAACTAAGGACAAAAAATAACAAAAGAAACAGGTAGAAAAGCTAAAGCAAAGTAAATAAGCACTAAGTGCAAAAACTAACAATCAAAACAGCCACAAGGGCACTCTTTGGGCTTATTTTTAAGCCCAAAGATGGATCCTTATGGCTAAACAGCCTATACCCCTAAATAACTTATCCAATAAGCTATTCAAATCAGCAAAAAGAACATGGTTTGAAACTTAAGTAAGCATGGAAAAGGGCTTATGTAAAAGCCTGTTCACACAGTTTGCTTCTTTTTGGTTTTCCTTTTAAAGGACAAATGGGCAAATGCAGGCCTAAAAATAAGCTGGCAAATAAGCTTCAAAATTAAAACTGAGTTAAAACAGATGGAGTTTGACTCCAAGGGAGCTTATGCTCAAAAATTCAAGGTCCAAAAACACTTTTAACTAACTCAAAAATTTTTAAAAAAAGCTGTTTTCAACTTTGAAGGACACTAAACCAAAACTGACAGATTTTTAACAACACAAAGGTAAATCATAAAGACCTATATCCACTGCATTTAACACTTAAAAGTAACACTAAAACTAGTTTCAAAAGCTAGTAAACAAGACTTAATAAAAAAACTATATAACACTGATTTTGACCCAACAGTCTTGAACACCTATTAGAAAAACTCAAAAACAGTCTTAAAGACTTGAAAATCCCGAGAAACAAATTAAGAACTATTTAAAAAGGCTTGTGAAAGTCTGCCAAGTGACCCATAAGGGTTTTAAACAAATTTTACCCACTTTGGCACCTTGTGCCAAACACCCCTTTAAGTAATGAAAACCAACTTTTAAACTAATTAAAAGAGTTTTAAGCTAAGAATTTTAGAAAACAGATTATAAACATGCAAAGTTAAGCTAAGATAAGCAAAATGAAACAACAAATAAGCAGTAAATTAAGCAGATAAGAAATAAGCAGATTAAAAAGCAAAAATGACAGTTTAAAGTAAAAACATAAACAAAGGACAAATAAGCATAACTAAAAGACAAGTAAGCATAAAACAGTATAATAAGCAACAATAAGCAATAAATAAGCAGTATTAAGCACTTGAATAGTAAAATGCTAAAAATCTTTAAAAAAGGAGTGTACCTTACCCCATGCTCAAACAGGGATATTACAACCTAATTAAGCTCTAAATTCCTACCCTTTCTTATAAATAAGCATGTCTATATGCCTCATAAGCTCTTCCATTGCAGCTTATCATCCATTAAGCTTACATCCACATTATAAATAATGCAACAGTAAATTTCATTAAACTTTTAAAAACCTTTGAATGAGTTAAAAAACTATTTCTATAAATTTAAAAGAGCTAATGAGAATGACTTGTGAACACAAAATAACTTGAATGCATAAGCTTAAAAGACAGAATTTTAAAACTTGGAAAACTAAAATTTCATTAAGTGTAAAAGGATTATAAGGCTTTTAAATGTAAAGACATAAATTTAAAAGCTTAAAAACATAAAGTTAAAACATTACAAGTAAAAAAATTACACTAAAGCTACTCCTAGATAACTTTTCCTTCTGTCCTCTTCCTTCTTTTTATAAGCAGCAGCGTGTGCTTGTTATGTTTGTTTAGTGAAAGAGCTCAAAGCATCAATCTTGACCCTCTAAAATGAGTAGTGCCCAAGTTCTTCAATCTTGTCCCTTGATTCGTATAGCCAATGGGGTGGTTTGGGATTGCCAAAGTGGCATTGGATTGTAGTGAGGGGGAAAAGTGGGATAGTGATGTTTTGTTGTGGGGTGAAGGAAGACGACAATGAACAGTGGTGGGGTTCAGGGTATGGCAGGAAATATGGAAGAGATGTACAGGGTATATCAGGGGTGAAAGGTTTGTGGTATTGGAAACCTTGGTCCTTAAAGATGTATAGTGTAATTGCAATGAAGGTCCTTGGGGTGTATTAGAGTTTATGGGGTTGGCAGAACTGGCCCTCGAGGTTATACAGTTGAGTTACACCCACAGTCCTTTGGACTAACGGTGTTGGGGTTAAGGGTTGAATGGGTTAACAACAATTAAGTGCTTTAAAGGGTTGGGCCTGGTTATAAAGGGTTTTGGGTTTTTAAATGTTTAAGGCTTATAAGACTTTTATATAACAAGTGTAGGTCGTGTCTGAGCATTCGGTTATTCACTTGATATCTCAGGTGCTGGGAATTTCCATCTCCATCTCCATCTTTAAGATATCCTGTAATGAAACAGTTAGCAATAAAGAGAAAATTGATTTGAAAAGTCAGTCTAAGTGTTTCTTATGAAAATATTTTGTAACACTTCGAGAGTTTTGATTGTTTGTCAAATGATCAATAACCGTCAATTCTTATACTGGAACAAGTTTGATTCACATAGAATCGCACCATCGTTTCTTTCCAGTTGACACAAGTTTGATTCTTGTAGAATCGCACAAGTCACCTACCAAGAGCTTGTTTGATGTTGGCTCTAGCAGGATTTCCATCTTCATTGTGAAAAACCATCGTTTCACTCGGATGTTCTGGCAATATCACAAGGATAATGCGTAGGACTCTTAGGATAGACTTGTTTCCACAGTGTGTGAAAGACAAGAGAATTGGATATGGTGTCCCTAACAAGATTAATGACGATCTCTTAGCTTCTAGACTCAATATACACTTTGGTTTCTAGTAATCAGAGGCTGAGCTGACTACCACCCGTTCAATTAGCAACTAACTCCAGAGTGATAAAGCTCAATAGATAACGTGTTTAGTATCTGTGAGAAATGAAACATAAATATTTTGAGAGATTCTGAGTGGCTAGGGAGGGTTGTGCATTGCATCACTAGGTCCATGATGTCTATCTTCAATGTCAACAATCATTTTAGTGATTCTGGTAGCATATGTATTGACCTGGTTTCTGCCTAAGTGTATGGAGGGCTTCTTTCTTTACACCCTTTATCCTACGAATTCTTTTTAATTCTTCAACCCCTTCAGTGCTTACCTGAGACTTCTTGACTAGAACCTTGTTGGGTTTTATTCAGTACTAGCTCTATCCTCAGTCGGCACTTTTCCCTTATTCTCACTTTTACTCCTTTTATAAGTCATACCTAAGTACTTCTACCCAAACCAGTGATTGTCCCTGGGTAGAAATCCCTCGGTATGGCTTTATCATTGGGAATAGTACCTAACCTAACCAACCTTATAACTCAATAAAGTTAAAATATCCTTGGTCGGTCCTATTGGTACAGTTCTCCTTATCTATAAAACAAATGAAAAATTCAAATAAGGTACTTATTGATAAAAAATATCAAAGCGATAGTACCTCGATCATTTTTTGATTTTTTCAAAAACGCCCCCCTCAAATTGTGCTTCGGTATTCGAAATTGTTTAGCACGTTTGAGGCAGAGTATTTGAGTCCTAATAATCACGGTTATTATTATACACATATTTTAATCACATTTTCTCGCCTTATCAAAAATTTTAACCCTTTGACATTTGGATATCAATTGGATTTAAATATGTTAAAAATTTAGGAGAAAAGTGTGGCCTTAATTCGCAAGTCGTTGTACGAAACATATAACTGCTTCCCCTCATCGTTGAAGGATATAATTACTCCCCACTTAAACATCAAAAGATTAACTACTTACGAAAGTCCAAGATATATTGTTTCACAATAAGAAAAAAAATTGACCTTTTTATTGTAACGACGATGTCGTCACGTTGTTCTGTTGATCAGCCTGTAGTCAATATCTCTTATTCTTCCTCCAACAAAGCTTTCTAGACTTCGAAAGATCCTCCTGATCTGTAGTCTTTTCTCGATTGCAGTGATGAAGTCTTTGCTTCTTCTCTTGTCATCCTCTGACCACTTCCTAGTCTCCATGCCCTTATTGTACTCGAACAGATGAAAGTCTTTAACCATGTGGTCCAGCTTTTCCATGACTCTTGTCAACGTCCCATCACTAAACTTGTGTAGCCATTCAGCCTCATCAAACTGTTCTTGATCATTTCTGTCCTGTAGACAACATCTCTTGGCTTATGGACAATCGTATAATCTTCTTTGAAAGTAATAGTCAGCTGCAACCAAGGTTGGTACCACGTTCAAGGTTGATCTTTGTTTGATAACTTTCAATCCCGAGCTGCAAGTCTCCCACACGATTCCTGATTACCAGGTTTCTTATCCACATGTTGACTGCCGTATGAAGACTAGTCTTGTCTGTCTTGGGCAGATGGTTGAGCTTTTCTTGAATATTGAGTAGGAACAGATCTTCAAAATCATTTGGATGAAGATTTTTGAAATCCTTTTCCGAGATCTTGTACTCTTGGTAATCAGCTCGGCGAAGAATTATCTCTCTTAGGTAGTTGTATCCGTATTTTTCGAACACCTTGACACTGATCACACTGAGAATTCGCATCTGCGATCTGACTGCTTCACGATCAGAGGGCTCACTGTGTTTGTTGATGTAGAATTCCTTTCTTCTAAACCACCAGTGAGTGATGCCATAGGCCGCACTGATGTCATAATCGCGTTCACTTTCAACCCACAAAGATGGAACTAATTCTTCAAGGCCAAAGTCTAGGTAACGAGCGGCTTTGAGCTTGGATATGGATAAGGCAATTTTTCGCTCTTTGTCACCTGTCAGAGATAATCCAGATCCTTAATAAAAGACGATTATGGGTTGAATAGTTACCTGACCTAGTGGTCCACCAAAGGCATGGTTCATATATATTTCGCCGAATTTGATGACCCCTCAAGAAACCCAAATCAACCTTATACGTAGCAGCATATTGCATTCACCCATCGATATTGAAGAAAGACTTTGTTCTTAATGAAAGGCTTTAACAAGTTAAAAGCTGGACCTCTAAATTAGCTTACAGAGCTTCATCTTCCCTAGTTCGTCTGCAGAACCATTTGATGAATGACCCAATATCATACGTCTTCCTTTGAAGCTTGTTCTCTATGTGAACTTGATACGTTGTGGCGTATGTATTTTCCCAGTTATTCTCTGGTTCCGGGAAATCATTCGGGGGAATGGTCCATTCTAGTTCAGGTGTAGCTGGTCTCTCGCCTTTAGGAATCAGCTTAAACCATGTAGTGGTCGACACCTTAGGAATGTAAGCAATATCATTCCTACACAGATCTGAGACCTGCCCTTCATCTGCATTGTAAAAGTCATCCGAAAAGATTTTTTTTGTTTAGAATGTTCTGATTCGGGATCAGGTCTGTACATCGAAGAGTCAACAACAGCATCTCTTGTGTCAGTGATCTGCCATCTAGTTGAGGTAAGAGTTGGATGTTGTTTGGAAGCAGATGCATCAGACTCCCGTGGTTTCTTCGAACTTTGCTCATCATCTGTTTTGGAGGTAGAGCTGACCCATAGCACCTGAATCGTGTCTTCTTCTTTTTGATGACTTTCCCTGATTTGATCCAGCTGAAGGACCTTCATCATCATCATCGTCTTTATCATCATCACTATCATGCTTTCTTTTGTGGTTTTTAACCCTGTCTTTAACCTCCTTATCCATGGCATCTTCATTTGCTATTAATGCCTCCATAAGAGCATGGTATAGATGGTATTGGCAGATTGTCTGTTTGCAGAAATGTTCTTTATTCATGTGTTTTGTAAGAGAGCACTCTTTAGATCAAATTCATCAAGATCAACTTTATTATTTGACCTGATGGAGACGTTGAATCTTGTTTTCTCCTCACCTTGTTTCCCATTTGATTCTATAAACTCCTCGGACTCTTTTTATCAGATTCTTGATTTCTTGATAGACTCTAGGCCAGGCAGCACAGAGTATTCTCGATTAAATCGCCGCTTGTCATTCAAGAATCTTAAGGAGAGCATCATCAGTTTTTGTCCAAGATATTTATCCAACAACCGTAGGAACTTGGATTTAATTTAAAGCCAAAACATCACAGAGTGATGCAGTCCTCTATACTTCAGACATCTCTTGCTCCTAATCTTGCCACTCTTAGCTTAAGGCGAAAAAGGAGTGATATCTTGGAGAGATGAGTGATTGTTGTAGCTTCCGTGGTGATTGGGGAGGGTGTGTAACAGTGTGAAGATGGTTTAGAGATGAGAAATCAAGTGATGGGAGAATCACTGAGGGTTAACTGACTGTTTGATGACTTGGATTCAGGTATGGTGGAATCAGACTCATCTACAACTTTAGATTTCTCCTGATCATCGTCGGTGGTTTGTTATAAAAATTGATCCCCAAAGTTATAAGTGTATACGAGATTTATTCATGGAAACATAGAACCAGAATGTCTTTCTTGATTACCTCGATGACACATTCGCTGTTAAGATCTTCAGTTTCATGAACCCTTTGGGTAGGCTGTAGCGTGGAATTCATCGCATCCATGAGCTCCGGTATTGGTCCAGCAAGAGACGCATGAAATTTCCAAAGTCTGATCCATTCTAGTCTTTCTTGCAGAGCTCAAGGTCTGGTCCAAGCCAGAGCCTCATTCTTTATTAGTGGACTGATCCAGCCTGAGCTTGTTGTACTAACAGTATGCTTACTCTGATTGTTTACACTAGACCGAATCTAATTCACTTGATCTTTGTCACCTTAGGAGCAGCGGCTGCTGATTCACTTTAGTTCGTTCTGAATTAGATGTAGATGAAGATTCATGGATCACTTCACTGATGTATCATCTTCGAGTAGAAGAGGTCCATTTGTTCGAATCATGAGAGCTTGAATCACGCCTAACAAGATAAACTGATCTTAGTTCTTTTCATCGTTGACAGATACGATCAGAATGAGCAACTTGTTCTTACGGTTACAATGGCCTTTCCCTTGCCCACTACTTCAGGCAGTTTTGGATTTGTTTCAGATACTTGGATCCCTATCGTTACTCCCTCCAACAGGTGCCTGACCTTGTGGCAGAAAGGCTGGATCCAAGCTAAGCTTAATAGCTCGTTTCATGTCAGCATCAGCACCTTCACCTTCTCCTTTTTCTTGATGCGCTTCCAAACTCATCTTCTTAGCCAGTTCGAGATCATGATCATCACCTTCTTCTTGAGGAACAGATTCTTGTTGAGCTTCATCATCTTCATCAACAAGTTAGAAAGTGTAGTAGGCTGTTCCCTTTGTCTACATTCTGTGGAAGCTTATGCTTAGAGCAGGTATCTTGTTCAGAGCAGTAGCTGGCTTAGATTTGTTTGACTGGAGTATGGTTGTGTCTTTTTGGGATGAAAGCACGCTTTGTTGCAGGTTGCACGCTTGCACTTTCTTGCGGGGTTTTCTTTGTATTCATAGCAACCATTTCTAGATACATGGGATAATACGAAGATTGTTAAATGGCTTTAGTATCAAGGGATCGGGAATTGCCATTCCAAACACTTCAATAGTCTCACTTTTGTACAAACTTGAGATTTTCCTAAAATAAAAATCCTCTCCAGTATGATGAACAGCAGAAACATGACGTCCGAAGATGTTGTTATTGCTTGCCAAGTAGTAGATTATCACCTTGGAAAACGGGGGGGGGGGGTTTTCATAAGGAATGAGAAGGAGTTACTTTCTTATTTGGGTCTTCATGACTGGCTTTGTAACTTGCCTGTGTGGAAAAATGGCTGGATCCCTTGAGTAAACCTTCCCATAACAGGCTCTGCATGATCAACATTATTTTAGTGACGATTCCCACATCATTTGCAGAACTGGGTGTCTGTGTTTATAACTGCCAGAAATCTTCCTGTCAAGCCACATGTTGAATTAAGTTAGAATTGCTCTCCATGGTGAATACACATAATTCACCCGTATATTGAGACAAATTTCTAACAGGTTCCAGGATACCCCATCTCATTAACAAAATCAATCACAGTTTTACCAGACGAGTAACTCAAACGGTTGAGCTAGATGAACAGGATAACCGCTAATGCCTTTCTGAGAAGATTAGCTCTTAATCGAACCATTGTTCTTCAACTTGACAACTAAAAACCCAGTCTTTCTTGTCATATATCATTGTATTCCCAAATTGTTGCAATGTAAAAAAAAAAAAAAAATAGTAGATAGCAGGAACACTTGCTGAGGCAGTGAATGCTCGGAAGAAGTTGGTATTACTCAAGATGTCCACTGATATCTGAAAGATGGGGTTCTTTTGAATCTTTTGAGCATTGAAAAGAAGGTTGCTTTTCCCGATTATTAACCACTGAGAGCGAGGTACAATCTGCTCATCTGTTCTTGTCGGTGGTTGAGTGGGAACATTTTGTTCTGCCATCGTATTCTGCAAAAGAGTATTAACAAAGAAGACAAACATTGCAGAGAAACGATGTTAGAGAGAACTTTAGCTTTGATTAAAGTCATGTCATTCCACGATTGATTAAAACAGAGGTAACTCTGGTTTGATGAAAATCTACATATGAGGACACAGGATGCAGAATTATCCAACAGGATCAATTACTTGTTAACTAAGCCCGGATGGGAGTTAGAAAAGCAACTGGGTCATTCGAAGGGGCCTTGATAGATTATTGGGCCTAATGGGCCAAAATTATGAAACTTAGCCCAAACCGCCGCCAGGCAGAATGCCAACCCGCCGTTAGGAGAATCGAGCAAACCGCCGCGAGGAAGGCACTAAACCGCCATGAATATTATAATAAGATTAACCAACCCGCCGCTTAAAATAAAATTCGAAAAGGGCGGGTTGAATATTTTAATATATAAAAATATTCGACCAAACCGCCGAGAGACGGCGGTTTACCTGTTGGAATAAAATAATATAAAATTATGGCAACCCGCTGTGAATCAACCCGCCATTAGGCAACTCGCTGTGAATCAACCCGCCATTAGGCAACTCGCTGTGAATTAACCCGCCAGATGAACCAACTAGTTGAATAAGTTATTAAAAAAATAATAAATTCAACCAAACCGCCGCTGTGCGGCGATTTCTCTGAAAACATTAAAATTATAATAAGATAACCAACTCGCCACCTAGAATCATAAGCAACTCGCCATCAGGACTGATTTCTTAAAATTTAATCCATGCACATCCTTTGTCAAAACTAAGCACATCCTAAGGCATTCCTAGGCTTTCCTACGCATAAGATACACATTACTACCATTCTTTCCATC
>BQNB010114521.1:2620-21738 GCA_026074375.1 Tanacetum coccineum
CTTTCATCATTTCTTCTTGAAGGAAATGGAATTGATGCTTTTTGGTTAGGCATCGAAGCACTAACTGGAGCATTTACGGGCTCAGAGATTGATTCATGATGGACAACAGACGTCTTCGGTGCTTCCGTTATTAGTAGGAGGCATCGTGTCCTTTGTGACCTCGGTCTCACGTTCCATTACTTTAGGAGAAGAAGTAATAGGAATCGTGGGTCCTTTGTAAGCAACACCACTTCGAGTGGTAATACCTTTCAAGTCCTCCTTTGGGTTAGTAACCGTGTTACTTGGGAGAGTTCCCGAAGTAGAGGCGGTATTGGAAGTGACAAATTTGGAAAGCATGTCCATGAGGTTGGTCAACTGATTTTGCATGTTTTGACCTTGAGTTTGCATGTTCCTCATCACAGCATCATTAGCCTTTACGTAGGCTTGGAAATCTTCCTTTGATACACCTTGAATTTGAGGAGCTGGAGCTTGATTGAAATTCCCCCGGTTTTGGTTGTAACGATTCTGATTGTTTCCTTGATTTTGCACATTATGATTGTTTTGAACGGGAGGAAAACCGGGAGGTCGAATTTGATTTGCAATCGGGGCTCGATAACCGGTGTTTCCTTGGTTGTAGTTAGCTGCGGCTGCTTGAGAGACATATTCTTGAATATTATCTCGATAAACATTGCCAGTGGTGGCTGGACAAGTTTGGTAGGAATGAGCACCACCGCAAGTAACACAACTTTCCTCAACCGCTTTTACTGGTGCGGGAGCTTGGGCTTTTTGTTTTTCGACAAGCATAGTCTTCATCATGTTCTTAAGTTCAGAAACTTCGGTTGTAAGAGCAGCAACATCTGGTGAAATTCCGGGAGTAGATGAGTTCGAACTCACTTTGGCAACGACTGCCTTGTTTCGTGAATTACGAACCTTGGATTTACTCTCGATAATTCTCAAGCATTCACGAGGCATCTTATCCAGAAAGTTTCCACCCGCAGCAGAATTCAATGAATCTTGATCATTAGCATTCAACGCATTGTAAAATGTATCTAGCTGATGTAATTCAGAGAATCCGTGATGTGGGCATGCTCGAAGAAGGTCATTAAATCGATCCCAAGCCTCGTAAAATGATTCGTCAAATCTTTGTTGAAATCTCGTGATTTCATTTTGAAGATTTGTCGTTTTTGAAGGAGGAAAGAATTGATTAATGAATTTTGAAACAAGATCATCCCACGTCAAAATTGAACGAGGAGGTTCTTTTTCTAGCCAAATCCGGGCTGAACCTTCAAGAGAAATTGGGAAAAAGCAAACTTAATTGACGTGCACGGGATTGTCCTGGAATCGAATCGTTGAGGTGATCTTATTGAAATAACGGATATGAGCATGCGGATCCTCTTTTTAAAAAGATATCCCGTGTCCCAAAAACTGCTTGTTTTGACACCAAGATTGAACAAACAAGCTTTAACTCAAAGTTAGCTATTGATTTTGGGAATATACGTTGCATCCCGTACCCTCGGTGGGGAGGGTGTGGGGGGGGGGGGGCTGCTGGGTGCTAGAGCAATTCCGCCATATTCCGGTTATCGGCCAGCGAACTAGGAGAGATTAGCAAAAGGTTCTTCTAATAAAAATGGTTCTAAACAACAGCCGGTGGGGCTTGTTGTTGACGGTTACAGTTGCGGGTTTGAGAACGAGTGCGCATGCACAAAATAGAAAAAGAAAATTTAAACTAATTTTTTTTTCTTTCTAATAAACTATTTTAACGAGATAGACAACTTGAACCAAATAATCAAATTTACTTCACGGTAACTCTTAAATTTTTTACTTTTTAAGGTGAGTCGTTCCTCGTAAATGACACAAATGGTAAGTTTTTAAATCTTTGATTCGAGTTGGGAACTTACTAATGGATAATACCTCAATTGAAGGTAATATTTGTTGAGGTAGTTAATTTACCAACTTTGTATAATATTATTTTTTATGATGGACAATTTTTATATTTTTGATTTATTTTTATATGATAATTATAATAAAAGAAAAGATTTTTTTTTACTTTTTAAATTTTTTGAATTTGATTTTTAAACAAAAAACAAACTTTCGAAAATGACAGGGACTTCAAATCAGATCACAAACTACAAACGAAAGAATCTTAATCACAAATCCCCGCAACGCGCCACAAATGAGTTCGTTAGAAAACCAACACAGGGATCCAAGGCCCGTAATAATAAAATATATAATATGATGGAAAATTACCAAATTACCCTTGAGGACAAAGGTAAAAAGGAAAATCTTCACAAATATATATAATATAATACGTATATTAACCGGGAAGTATGATTCCCGGTTGTTATTTCCCCAACGATTTTGTGAAATTGAAACCGACGTTTGGATGTTCTGGACAATGATTTGAATTGGAAACAAAGATTGATTTGATTATCTACTTTTACAATTTAAAATAAGCAAATGATAACAATTAAGCACGCAAACAAGTAACGGGAAATCAAACTTTAACTAAAAACGCAAAATGGGAACCCTAAATGGTAGTTAAAAACCCTAAATTTCTAAAATTAAACCTAATTTAATTTTTTATTTTTAAATAGACTCTAATTGACTAAAAAGTAAGTTTAAAGAAAACTAGAACAAAAACGGAGTTGAAACGAGCTTAAAAACACGAAAAATGTAAACGGAACGAATCCCGCTCTTTAAAAAATGAAATCTTGCAAATTAAACCCTATGAAAACAAAACTATTTTTCCTAGAAACTTTATGATAAAATAAAATTTTCTAAAAAAGAATTTTATTTTTTTGATTATTTTTCTATTTTTATGATTTTTTAAAATTTTTAATAAAAATAATTGTTAAAAAAAAATACTAAACTAATTATAAAAATTCTAGAAAAATACAGAAAATAGTTTAAACTAAATAGAACCTAGGAAAAATAAGCTTGATTACACAGCTTATCGAACAAGTTGTGTAATAAGCTATAACAGCTTATAAACTAAAATGGGGAAAACGTGTATAAGAATTAAACTTTGCGAAGTTATAATGAAAAAGTCCCCAGGGCGCGTTGGTAGTGGAGTGTGTGTTGTGTTGTTATAAAAGGGTTGAGGGTGTTGAGGTCGGGGGTTCGAGACTTGCTCACCCCCGATTTCCACCTCCCCCCCCCCCCCTTTTTTTTTGAAAACTTATAAAAGCAAAGTTGTAAATAAGTTGAAAAATAAGCCTTTATAATACAAAAACTTTATGAAAATTCCTAAATAAGCCTAGAAAAAAGCTAAAAACTAACAACCACTTAAACTATTTTCTTTTTTGTATTTTTCTTAAAACTAATAATCAAAAAAGTCCACAATAAGCTATAGTTTATTACAATTAAGCTACAAATAAGCAATACTAACCTAAATGAGCTAATGACAATAATAACACAAAGAACAAGGCATACCTAGAAATTCAAAATAAGCACATTAGAAACTTAAAACCAAACAGTCCCTTGACAACATTTATAGCTTAAAATTAAGCTAACCACTGAAGGACTTTAGCTATGGAACTTATATTTTCCTTAATGCATGACAAAGTGGCTTATTGAAAATGCTTTTAAAAGTTATAAGGAAAAACAAGAGCTTATTTGAAAAGCCTTTGAGAAAACAACGAACTTAGCTAGCATTTGCTGACTTTAGTAATTGAACGTCGAAAGACAAAATCTATTTGCAGGTTAAAAACAGATTATCAAAAGAGCTTAACTTCAAAAAGCAATTTGAAAAAGATGATTAATAACCTAAAAACTTATTGTATTATGAAAAGCAAAAGCTAAAAACTATTTTAACTTTCTAAAAATTAAGCTAGAAAATGGAAAATTTTCTATTATAACTGCTGATGCAGTTGATACAATTGTGACCAAAACTTAAACTAAACAAAATGCAGGCCTATGATTATGTTTCTAACACTCTTAAAACACAAGTCTAAATGTAAATTAAGTAAATGCAAAAGCTAGAACTGATCTAAGCTAATAATTCAAATTCTAATTAACAAGTTTGAACTAATAAGCTATTAACTGCTGAAAACTAAACTGACTTAATTCTAACTTATAAAAACAGCTTAAACAATCCTAAATTTGAGTTTTAATACCAACACAAAATACTAAGAAGCTATAAACAGCACTAACCTATGGTAGTGCTGCTGACCCAAACACCCCTTTAACTATGATCCATTCATTTATCATATAAATAGAAATTAAAACTCAAATCCTAATCACCAAAATAACAAGTAAGTCTTAAGACAACTATAAAAAGCAAATAACAAAGCGCAAATCAGCCAGAACTAATAACTACTAACTAAATGGTATTATTTTTGGTTTTTCAATGATTTGTGATAGATTATGAAGAAAACTAAGATCTAGGCATTATAATTATGAAAACAGATAAGCAACAACATTCATAAGCATAATAAGACAAGTTTAAGCACAATTAAGCAAGAGATAAGCAGAAAGTAAGCAAATGCAACTTATTAAGCTAAGAGACTTGAATTTAAAAGGAAACTTACAGAAGCCTTAGCTAAACAAAGGCTAAAATGCTCAAAGAGCTGTCTACAAGCTCTAGCTTATCAATGATAAGCTAGTAAAAGTCCTTATGAACTCATCCATGGCTAGTTCATCATCCAAAAGCTCAAAATCCATAAGCAAAGGTATTAAGACTGATTTTATTGGTTTAAGTATATTAAGAGCTTTTACTAGCTCAAATTTGAGAGTTTAGATACTCAAAAGTCATAATTGAGATTATAGACTTTTGAAAATAGTGAATGACAACATTTTGAAGATTATAAGCTTATGACATATTGAATCAAAGAACACTAAATTTCATTAACTTGAAAATTAATTACAACCTTTTGAAAATGAATTACAATAACTGAATTTGAAAATTACAAAAGCTAAAGTTTAAAAGCTAAAAAATACATAAGCTAAATTTTTAAAAGCTAAGAAAAAACTAGATATTCGTGTGTGTGAATGTGACAGGCTATTTATAGCCCTGAGGAGATGCTTCTAGGCCTTGGAGTTTGTTAGACGATCCCATAAATCCCTCCCCTTCATTCTTCTCAATCATTGGCTCTCTAATCTTGGCCCTTGGATCATTAAGTGAGCCCACGGATTGCCAGCGTGGCAATCCGTGATTTGACCCTCTTGTGCTTCTTTTGTACGTACTTTAGTACAAAAATCTAGCCCTTGGTGTGTTTTCTTCATCCGCGTGGCATTATCCTTGTGAGGTTTCCACCAATGAGAGCGTTTGGTGATGTAATACTCTGCCAGCTTGTACTTAATCCCTTGAATTGTCTCTCCACGTGACCAATTTTGATTTGCCCTTTGGTTTTAACTCAGGGTAAATCGAAGAAGAAGATGAATAGTAACAACAAATTTTCGCGCGTTTTTCTTTTATAAAAGGGAAAGTTTGATTTCTTTGACCCAGGGTTTATACTCGTTGACTTGGGCTTATATAAAATAGTTTTGGGCCGGGGTAAGGTTTTGGGCTCGGGTTTGGTGTTGTTATAAGGGTTAACACAATTAGGGTTTAGGGACCATTTTTGCAATTTGGTTTTCTTTGAGGGACTGATTTGGGAAATTTGGGATTTTTGTCTTTATATGGTTGACTTTGGTTGACCAAGGGTTGACTTTTGTTGACCTTTGATAGCATTCTCCCGGCTCTTGTACACTCTTTTCCGTTCCCGTGTCCGTGTTTGTCCGGTTTTGACCGTTCTCTTGTGATTTTTGCTATATCCGTACCTACACAATCACAAAGACAAAACAAGCAATATACAAGCATTTTAAGCATAATTTTGTCTTTTTAGGGACATTTTTATATAAAAAGGATATGTGTTTTCACACATATCACGGATCATGCAGGTTGTCAGGATACACGAAAAAGTACGTCAGGAAGTGCTCAATTCCTTGGAGATAAATTAGTCAGCTGGTCATCAAAGAAACAGAAGAGCACTGCGATCTCAACCACAGAGGCTGAATACATTGCCATGTCTGGATGCTATGCTCAGATACTTTGGATGAGGTCACAGCTGACAGCCTACAGTTTTGCCTTCGATAAGATTCCCTTATATTGTGACAACCGCAGTGCTATTGCTCTCTGCTGCAACAATGTCCAGCACTCCAGGTCCAAGCACATTAACATCCGACACAATTCATAGAGGCAGGTTGAAAGGGCCGTGTGAATTGTACTTCGTGACGACGGATTATCAGCTTGCGGACATATTCACCAAAGCATTACCGAGAGCGGTTTAAATTTTCTAGCTCCTGCGACTGTGGTATGAAGAGTATACTCCGAGTAACCCTTAAACGTCTAACAGTAAGGAGAAGAGGAAGTTAAAGGATGGTCATTACATATATCCTATGTATATTTGTATATAACTAAACACAAAAACAAAATAAAAAAATATAAAACCTATAAAAACCATAAAAATTTGAAAATTTGAAAATACCAAAAATATTTTTCAAGACATGTCTTCTGAAAATCGATAACATTTACGAACCTAGAAATGTCATTCAATAATGACACGGGTCTTTAAATGAAGTTTGAGCAGAAGTTCAAACAGTTTTAAAACATGTCTTCATGGCTTGCAGTTATTTCAGACTGCAACCCGTTTTTCAAATTGAGGAATGCTTGTCGCCAAAAAGACAGCCATTCCTAACAACGGGTAATTAATTTTTCCCGGGCACGGATTACTTAATATCCGTGCACCAAAGGATTAATGTACGTTTCAGTGCATTCTTCCTCTTTCAGAAGAGAAGTCTTCCTTTTATAACCAAATAATTTTCTTCCTAATTAGTTCTTCAAAAATTATTTGTGTTAATCACGGTGGAAAAGTGTTGTTGGAATTTCATCAATTCAGGTTCTTCAAAATAAACTTTTCAACTCAAACAACGACTACAGCTCTTTCAATAGAAAACGGGTCATTGTTTGAGGGGGAGAATGATTTCAATTAATGGAAAAGGTTTTTGTATTTGAAAGTGGTTATAATTTGAGGGGGAGTTAATGGAGTTTAACTCAAAGGGCCATCTTTGTCTCTTGTTATAAAGTTTAGGGACTTAAGTGCAATGTGCTAAATGTTTCTTTGCTTTATTAAACTATAGGGACCATTTGTGTAAATTTTGTATCTTATCTTATCTCTTAAAATACTTAAAACCGAAAATTAAGTGTGCTAGAAACCTTAGGGACCAAAGCTGCCAATCTCCAAACCTATAGTATAAATAGGTGGCGGTTTGACACTCTGGTCAAACACTCATTTCCTGGTCAAATATAAACACACACATACACGCAAACCGCCACCTAGAACAAATTTCTTGTTTCTCGATTTTCGTTGGATTTCTTGCTAAGGTAACTCGAAAACTTTGTTCATTACTGTTAGATGATGCCTTAGGTGAAATTAGTCGACCCAAAACACATTTAAAATAGCTTCTATCACTAGGTTCGACCAAGTTTACTTTCGAATCTTTAAACGCTATCGATATGTGTTAATTGGTGATTGGGATAGGTGCGCATGGTGTAGTGAACACTCGATCATCTCTAAAATAGGATCAATCAAACATTATTTGATGATATGATCTAGTCTAGGTTCGTTTTTTTTACAAAATGCCATGGAGTGTTTAGAAATGTGTTTTTATTGCTGGGAAATGATTGTTAGGTGTTGATAATGCTTTCCCGTTAAAGTAATTGGCTCCCCATCTGCATGTGATCATGATTTGATAATTTTCGTGTAAAGTTTGACTTTTATTAGTCAAATACTGGTTGTTGTGGTTGTATCGTATGTGATGTGTTTCTTATGCTTAAGGAATGTATTGAAATCCTCAACTGCATGTCATGTAGAGTTTACATTGATGTGTGGATGTGTTTGCTTATTCTTCGTGATATTCGTTCTTGTTAGCGGTTTGATGAATTATTCTAGATAGCGGTTTGGTTAGGTTGCCTGATAGCAGTTTGACATACTTGGCTTGATAGCGGTTTGTTATGTTTCCTGATAACAGTTTGATGATAAATGATTATTTTATGATTAGCAAGCAAACCGCTACGAGGTATCGGTTTGATGAAGATTATTTTTATTATTAAAATAATCCAAAACGGTATTTCTAATTTTTCTTAACTGGTAGCGGTTTAATTAAAAATTAATATAATATTCGTAGTTGTTTAGTCATAGCAGTTATTTAAAAATGAATATAATATTCATAGCTGTTTGGTCATAGCGGTTTGATTAATATGAATAAAATATTCGTTACTGTTTGGTCGTGGCGGTTGATCATTCCGCTATAAAGCGGTTTGATCATTTGGGTCCACAGTGGGTTGATTAACTCTCCTCACGGCGGTTTGGCGCCAAGTGGGTAGCGGTTTGGGCCTAAATCTCAAAGTTTTGGCCCATTAGTCCTAATACCCTCTCAAGGCCCAATCCAAAGGCACAATTACCTCGTTAACACCCATAACCAGGGACTTTTTGATAACCTATATGTGTTCATCGAATAACCTTGACCAACGTTGACGTTAATCCACCATAATCAATTGAACATGTCACCTGTTCTCATCTAACTTCAAGATAGTATATCATGTCTTCTGTCTCTGTTGTGATCTCCTTGTGCATACAAATTGGCTGATGAGAAATGTTCCCCCGCATCACATAGCTCCCACAATATCTCTGATGATCAGATTCATACTTTTTGCATCGTGGGTGCCTATCTGAAGAGCAACCATGTCTTGGATCTCAAAAGTGCAAAAGAACTCAATCCTTTCAAATTTTTGTGGATATTCGACAAAACACATACTTCTATAGGGCATATCATTGCTTCTGCCACGGTTCCAGCTATCTACATACAAACAATTCTGGAACACCAGCTACATAATAGAAAAGGCGGGACACTTACGAATTCACTGGATTAAAACAGGTTCATTAGGCTGGATTGCTAATCGTCTAAGGGAAGCTTAGAAATAATCCCCATTATCAAGCACACCCTTTGTGTCCCCTCCTTCGTGTTGATTAATTATGGACTTCGTGAATGAGCTGGGTTATCTGGAGGTGATTCACTTTGTGTCAAGTATGGCGGTGAATCACCTGTATCAGCCCTAGAGAGCAATATTGTCTATGATCAACCGATGTCTCATAAGCAAGACTTCTGGGCATGATAGGTGATATGTGTGAAAACATATATCCGTTTTATGTCAAAAATGGCCCTTAAAAGACAAATTTGTGCTTTAAATGCTTGAATATTTCTTGTTTTGTCTTTGTGATTGTGTAGGTACAGATTTGCAAAATCTCAAGAAAACGACCAAAACTGGACAATCACAATCAACGGAACGAAAGAGCACACAAACGAGCCGGAGAATGCTATAAGGTCAACCAAAGAGTTCAAAACCCCTGTCAAAACAAAGTCAACCACAAAAAGACAAAATCCAAAATTACGAAATCAGTCCCTCATATTTACCAAAATTACAAAAATAATCCCTAAACCCTAACGGTGTTAACTCTTATAATTATAAGAGTTAACACCCGTTAACTCCTTATAACAAATCCATACCGTGGCCCAATTCCTTTTAACCAAAGCCCGAGGCCCAAAACCCTTATAAGCCCAAAGATATAACCCGGGTAAAAAGGAAAAGTCAAACGCCTTTTTATAAAAGAAAGTTACGCGGGAATTTCTGTTTCTACTGTTCACCCATCTTCTACATTTTACCTCAAGGTCAAAATCAAGGGGCAAGTGAAAATTAAGGGCATGGAAGGGTAATTCAAGTGAAAAGGTACACGTTGGCAAAGTTATACATAATCCAAGGCTCCCATTGGTCAATTCCCAAAAGGGAATGACACGCGTACAAGAAAGGAAACACACCAAGATCTAGTATTTTGTACTAAAAGGAGTACAAAAGAAGCACAGGAGTGTCACATCACGGATTGCCACGCTGGCAATCCGTGTGATCAAAATCTAATCCAACGGTAGATATTGAGCATCAAATGATTGAAGGAATGAAGAGCCAGGATTGATGGGATCGTGTAACAAACTTTGGACCTAGAAGCTTCTCCTGGCAGCTATAAAAAGACTCCTTCACTCTCACATGATCATCTTCCTTTTTCCTTAAAAACTTTTAGTTTTAATTAGCTTATGTAATTTTCAGTTTTAAATATAATTTTTCTCTTTAAACTTTTGTAACTTTCAATTTCCAAAGCTTTGTAATCCATTTTTAGTATTAATAAAAAATCCTCCATTTTAATTTTTCATAATGCTTTTGTTCATATTAAACTCTCATATCTTCAATGTTTGTGCTACTGTTTCATAAGCTACTAATAAGCTCATACAAGCTCTTTGAGTCTCTAAGCTCAAATTGAGCTCAATTCAAGCATCTAAATATACTTAAATCTAAAATCAGTTAATACATTGGCTTATTGGATTTTGAACTTTTTGGAAGATGAGCTTACTTTGGAAGAGCTCATATGGACTTTTACTGGCTTATTTACAATAAGCCAGAGCTTGTAGACAGCTTTTGAGCTTAGTTGCCTTTGTTTAGCTAGCCAAGGCAAGGTAATTCCCTTTAAAATTCAAGTTATTTAGCTTAAATCTTGCATTTGCTTATTTTCAGCTTATTATTTGCTTAATTGTGCTTCTATCTATCTTATTATACTTATTGTTCATGTTTAATTATCTGTTTTTAGCTTTTATAGTTTAGATCTTAGTTTTTCATATGTTGTCTTAAAAATCATTAAGAAAACCAAAAAAAATAAAAATAGCAATAGTAGTAGATTAGTATTTCTAGCTTAATTGCTTGTTAGTATAAGCTCATTAGGTCTTTTATAAGTTGTTTATTATCTGGTTATTTAGATTTGAGCTTTGGATTGCATTTTCATAAGCTAATATGGATATGAGTAAAGTTAAAGGGGTGTTTGGGACTAGCAGTACTAACATAAGTTAGTACTGCTTGAACCATTTTGTTCCTTTGATTTGATTTTGAATCATTCAAATAAGTTTAAAAGTGCAGGATTAGTAAGTTTATTAGGTCTAGTAAAGTTTTCATAAGTTTTCTAGTTTAGGCTTTAAATCTGTGAGTTTGTCATCTGTCATTATAGCTTTTAGTGAATCAATAAAGTTTAGTTGTTATTATTACTTTAAATGTTCTTAGTTTAGTATCAAAGTAGTGTAGAGTCAATTTTCATTAAGCCTGCATTTTGATGTTTTGAATTTGAGTCTCATTGGTGTCAACTTCATCAGATAGGGTAAGCACTCAAACTGCCATTTTCTAGCTTGATTTTTAGTAGGATTAAATAGGTTTAAGCTTTTGATTTTCAGCATTTAAGTAGCTTATATATCATAGTTTATAAGTTTGCATTTAGTTTTTAATAAATAGCTTATTAGGTTATCTGTTTTAAGCTGTCAAATAAGCCTTTTGTCTTTTTAGTTTCAAAGTAAAATTCAGCATGATTTGAGCCTAGGGTCTGTTTTCACAAGCTTTTCTCAATAAGCTCTTTGATTTCAAAATCATTTTCAAAAGCAGTTTCAGATAGCCTTTTAGTTCAGCTCTAAGAATATATAAGTTTCATTCATTACAGTGCTTAATAGCTTACCTAAAAATAAGCTCAAAGATTCCTGTAGGGACTGTTTGGTTTTAAGATTTCTATTAATGCTTATTTGAGAATTTCAGCTTATGGCTTGCTTCTTTATGCTTATATCTAGTCTAGAGTAGTTTACTAAGTTAGTTTTTGCTTATTTTGTTTATGTCCTCAGCTTATTAAGGCATTTAGTGAGGCAACATTAAAAATTAAAGCTAGCAGTACTAACTTTGAGTTAGTACTGCTGAGCTTATTTAAGCTTATTCTTGCTTTAATAGTTCTTATAGGTGCTTATTTTGAATCCTCAGCTTATGGCTTGTTTCTTTATGCTTATTTTCAGTTTAGATTAGTTTAATAAGTTTAGGATTAGGGTCAGTTTTAGCTTATTTAGTCTTTTAGTGGGAGCAGCATTAAAAATTTAAAGCTAGCAGTACTAACTCTAAGTTAGTACTGCTGTGCTTATTTGTGCTCATTCTTGCTTGTGCTATTTGCTCATTTCTTTTCATATTAGCTTATTAGGTTAGGTTTAGCTTATTAGGTTAGTAAGTCTAATTTTTGCGTTTTTAGTTAAAATTTGGTTTCCCGTTATTTGTCTTCGTGCTTAATTGTTATAATCTGTTTATTTTAATTTTTAAAAGTAGATAATCAAATCAATCTTTGTCTTCAATTCAAATCATTGTCCGAACATCAAACGTGGTTTCAATTTCACAAATCGTTGGGGGATAACGACCCGGGAATCATACTTCCCGGTTTATATACGTATTATATTATATATATTTGTGAAGATTTTCCTTTTTACCTTTGTCCTCAAAGGTAATTTGGTAATTTTCCATCATATTATATATATTTTATATTTTACGTGTGTTGGATTCTAAGAATCAATAGGCCCAGATATCCAGTTCTTCATATGCATTGGGGCATAATTACAAGTACTAATGTTGACTATGCTGAACTTATATGGGAAGAGTTCGTGCAAGCTATGCAGACCTTTCTTACTAATAAGGCCAATCTGGGCAGTCCCACTAAGAAGGGCAGGAAAGACAAGCCTCACGTTATTCCTTATTGTCGATTCACAAAGCTTATTATTTGTCACTTGGGAAGAATTCACAATATTCACCAAAGATCATCATCCCCCCCCCCCCCCGCCCTTTTTTTTGGGTTCTTTTCACCATCTTGCTGAAGAAGACCTCAGACTCGGTAATCTCAAATTCATCTCCAAAGGCGAAATCGATAAAGTCTTTGGAATGCCAATTCCCAACGAGCTGATCTCAAACAATATCAGGAATGCATCATACTACAATGCTTATCTGGAAATGGTCGCAAAGCATGATCAGAAAGTTGCTGCCGAAAAGGAAGGAAAGAAGAAATCTGCAAGTACCAAGCAACCCAAGCCAAAGCCAGCTATCGAGAAGTCAAGCAAACCAGCACCTGCACCAAAACCAAAGGTAACCAAGTTACACCTCTAAGACCTCTAGTGCTAAGCCACCCAAGGCCCAAGCCTGGCCAAAGAAAGTCACCAAGGCAACACCACTACAAAATCTAGCAATGGGTAAGAGATCAAAAGTTCGTGACCGTGAAGAGTTTCTCTCTAGCCTGGTTGAAAGAACAATGGTGAGAACCAACTCACTCTGAACCTGAACCTGAACATCAAGGTGAAGGTGAAGAATTTGATATGGAACGTGCTATTCAGATGAGTCTAGAGTCATTTCAGGCACAGGGTCATGCACGTGTTAGAGGTGTGGCAATTCAAGAACCTATTGCAGAGGCCATCCGACCACTCCCTGTAGTAGAAGGCAAGGGTAAAGCCATTGTTATTGAAGAACAAGCTGCCTAATCTCTGCTAGCCCTACACACACCAAAGAGGAGAAGCACCACAGACCAATTCATATTCCAAAGGAGGACTCCAGCTACTAAAGAGGCGTCAACTGGACCCTCTACACAACCACAGGATGATACGGCCGCAAATATTGTTTGTGACTCTCCGTCTCCTGCAGATGCTGAAACTAGGGTTGAATCGGATAAGACAAACAGTGGAGGTGACATTGAGATACTGCAGATTGCTGAAGAAATAGGAGAAGATGTGACTAATCAGGTGAATCTAGAGGAAAAGACTGCATAACTTGATCAAGACCAGGCTGGATCAGACCCTGGTGAATCTCTTGAGTCTCGACCTCAACCAGAGCAGGTACACATGGATGAAGACCAGGCTGGACCAGACCCTGGGATAAGCCGTGTGGCTCTTGCTGGACCAGACCCTGAGCCCACGCACGACGAATTCATGGCTGATTTGTACCCTAAGGTTCAAGAGAGTTTGAAGTTTCCGGCTGATGAACATGTCATCCTAGAGGATCCTCTAAGTGAAACCGGGACTCTCTCGTCAATGAACAATCTAGAGGATGCATATGCTATTAGGGATCAATTCATTAATGACAAATCCACTAATGATTAACCGGGAAAACTCAATGTGGAAGCTGAAGTGGTCTCCATGGTCATTGTTCCAATATATCAAGAGTCTTCCTCTGTTCCTCCACTGTCCACACCAGTAATTGATCTTTCACCTCCTAAACCTGCATCATCTACCACTCAAACACCAATCTTTACAGCAACAACAACGACAACAACAACACCCCTTCCACCTCCTCCACAACAACAAAGCACAACTGAATCAGAGTTAGCTGAACGTGTCACAACTCTTGAAAAGAAACTCTCTGATTTAGAGCAGACTAACAAGAATCTTGATAACACAACTCGGAATCTTGGATCTAGGGTCTACACTTTGGAGCTTAGGGATCTGCCTCATAAGATTGATGAAGCAGTCCGTGAAAATGTCAAAGAGGTTGTTCAAATAGCTCTTCAAGCTCCTCTTAGAGACCGCTTTAGAGACTTGTCCGAAGAAGATATGAAAGAAATGCTTCACCAAAGGATGTTTGAAACTGGCTCTTACAAATCACTTCTGGGACATGTCGCACTTTATAAAGCTCTTGAGGCATTTATGGAACGTGCACAGAGGGGCGAATTCCTTGATGAAAAGGACAAGTCATACAAACGACGCCGTGACGATCAAGATCCTCTTCCTCCTCCACCAGACTCGGATCTCAGTAAGAGGAGACGACATGATACTGGCGCTTCTGGTTCATCACAACCTCAAGCTCTTCAGTCATCAGCATAGAAGAAGTCTGACACTCGAGATGCTCCTTCAAGCTCCTCCAAGCAACAATTCGGTCCTCATGCTGAGCAACCAGTCGAAGACATACCAACACCTGATTCTGCCAATATATCTAATTCACAGGACACTGACTCTGTCCATCTTCCAAAGATTAAGCAGAGGTCAGAATGGTTGAAGCCTATTCCAGATGATGAAAGACTAGCCACTCCAGAACCTACTTGGGTTATTCTAACATCCCATATTCCTGACGCTGAGAACAACTGGGCCAATTTAATATAGCCTCCACATAGCGCAGCGTCCCGTAAGAGAACTCTTTACTTAAGAAGATTGGGGATATGCGGATGTTTATGAACTGGCATTGCCAAAAGATGAGAAAGACCGAGCTTACTTAAGCAGATTTGGAAGGTCAAGCTTATAAAGTCATTAACCTTCTACCCCAACAGACGTTCATCTCTTAGATTACAATGGAAGAGTGTCCACAAAAAAGGAAGCTTTACAAAATCCGAATTGACTGGGCCTAAATCCAGAAAGGTGATCAAGTCAGGATAGGATAATAGCAAAACCGCTGCCTTCAATGGTCCACCAGGTCCATATGTCACTAATTCAAACCTAATATTTTTCAATAAAGACATGGATATATGCGTTATGGCAGTAGGAAGGGAAGCGTACAAGCTTGTCATTTCCAAGAAGAATGCTCTCGTTATCATGACTTTTGAACTTAAACTACTCGTGACATTGACATATGAGGAACGAAGACGTCCTGCACCTATGACATAAGTGCCTCTTATGGTATCTCTCGTTGGTGGTTTAATCATCAAAAATTCTACATTAATCGACACACAGCTGAATCAAGCCACAAGGTAGTCAGAACTCACATGCGTATACTCAGTGTTGTTAGAATAAAAGCCTACTCTCGATGATCTAACGGGTACACTACCTAAAGTAAGATCCAACACTGACGCATAGCTAAAAAAGATCATCAAGAATCATAAATGCCGAAAAGGACTTCAAAAAACTTATACCAGTGACTTGAAGACCTAAATCTACTGCTTCTTCAAGGTCATCTAAATCATCTTCCTGGTTCAGACATTCGTATGCTTTCTACTACTGTTAAACTGTAGACACAAAACTTAGTGATTTGACATCGGGTTAAAGAATTCCAACTCGGCATTGAGAGCTACCAGAAACAGCTGAATCTCACTAAACCTAGATGGAGCAACAAGCTTCTAGTTCAGCATGATTAACACAATCCATTAATTCGCCTGTGTAGTTTGTATTTCCCTGTCTGTAACAATGAACAGAAGATTATGAGGTTCAATGAGATTTACAAATTCAGTGATGGTACATTGACAAATATTCTGGAAGCACTGGATTAGAGAGTTAAAGAGTACAAGGTTAATCGGCTCAATCCGGGTATAAACATGCGGTTTTGGACTTATAAGGATGTGACAAGGAGCAAGGAATTTATACATGCCATTGAATGGAGACTCAAGACCAGAAGGATCTTCCAGAACTTGGAATGCTTTGTTGGTGGTCACGTACGAGATGTTGACTACAGACTCCTTCAGAGAATCGAATGAACACATCATCTCTGCATTCAGGTCAATATCTTTTGTGGTGTTTATATTGTATCTTGTACATTATAGAGTAGTGTTGTATTTCGTGTTATGTGTCAGTGTATGAATTTTTCATTTAATTCAAACTCCTTCAAACCTATCATACCTGACACTAACAGAATCCCTCATAGATTAAGGGGGAGCATTAATATGTTCCCCACTCGGCTTGTGATTAATAAGCACATTTTTCTCCTAGTTTTTCCAACATATTCGAATCCATAGGTATCCAAAATATCAAAGGGTTTGAAATTTTTGATAAGGGGAGAAAATGTGATTTAAATATGAAAACTGATTAAAAAATGTGTGATTTTGTAGACTCATATGTATACTCCATCCTCCTTGTGCTACCCACTTTCGTTTAATCGATGCACATGTTGAGGGGGAGCGTTTCTGAAAATTCAAAAACAATCGAGGTACTAAAGGCTTTGATATTTATATCACAAGTACCTGATTGAGTTTTTCAAGTGGTTTTATGGCAAGGTGAACTGTACCAAAAAGACCGACCATGTATTTAATTTTATCGGAGTTATAAGGTTGGTGAGGTTAGGTAGTAGTTCCTATAATCCAGCCAGAACCAGGGGGATCTACCTAGGGATAATCCACTAGTTAGTGTAGAAGTCATGGCTTAATATTTGAGGACAAAGCTCTTTTAACGGGAGAAGGATGTCACACCCTATAAATTTTCATGTCGTTATCTTTGACTTTTCGTGTAGTAGTTTGACTTTATTTAATTAAGGGTTGATTTGACCGTTAACCGGGAGGTCTTCTGCGTATATCTGAGAATCGTTATCGGACGCGTTCTGGCTTGCTATTTAATGTAGTATTTCGGCAAATGTAGCGTTTTTACCTTTTGAATGAATATTTAAATTTTCGTAGTTTTCTTTTAAGTTGTCGCGTATTTTCAGTTTTTGCGTATACCGTAATCGTTGTCAGAAAAATATCAAGTGTTTTCCAAAATATCTAAAACACCTTGGATACCACCTTGCATGATTCAAAATTCAAAATAGTCAAATGAACCCCCCTTGGTCCTTGGTGCTGCGTCCCCCCCCCTCCCCCCCCCCCCAAGCCAACACCCTCCTATGTTTTTAGCAAGTTGGTCTCCATAGTACCCATCAACTTTAGATTCATTTGGTGAGAAGGTTCTAGGTTCAAACCAATGCATGAACCTAGTCCCTTATATATACTCTTTATCCATTCATTTCACCAACTTATACTTTAACTCTCTAAAAACTTTCTCTCACTAAAAATACACACAATAAAAAATCTCTCTTCCTTTCCCTTTTCTTTCTTGCGTCGCCGACCAAACAAGCATCCTTTTTGGTGTTTGTTGCTCCTTTATTCCAAGACTGAAGGCGGTTTTGACCGTTAGTTAATTCAAGGATTATTCGGGTACTTTTGTTGGTGATATTTAGGTTCTTTTGTTGGCGATATTTGGGGTTTTCAAGTTTTTCAAGCATCTTTGTCAAGTTTGCGTTTTTCTATCTCATCTGTATCGATTGTAAGTAAATCCTTGAACCCGTCTTCTCCTTTTTCTTTGTTTCATTCGTACTTGGCATATGGGTATGGTTACCCAAGTGTTTGTGTTATTTTTAATGAAAACTAATGAAATGGTTTTATGAAATATTGAAAAAGGTGGAAACTTTATATTTAAATAGCATGTTTTTAATATACTAGTTAGGTTAGAATGATCTTAAAAGTGTGGTGATGGGATTTAGAGAATATCTGAGGTGGTTTTATTTTTAGAAAGTAGTCGTGAATAGGGAATAGGCTAGACTAGGCGCTATGAGAATTTGTGGTTTGGTTTTGAGGTATTTGCGAATAAATGAGTTGCTGTCCAAATTTTGTGTGTATGTTTTAGGCGACTAAAAGCGTTTTAATCAATAAAGGAAGCAACTTTAAGATAGCTCGTATCGAATAGATAGTTTTTCATATAAAGAACGTCAATACCAACCTTGTAACGAAGGAGTTACACCCTAATGAAGTTGGAAACATTTTCGTCAAAAGCTGTCATTTTGACTTTTCTGCGCAGAAACTAAATCGGGTAAATTGACCCTTTTTGAGCCCGTTTTAGCAAAAGTATAAAACATGAAAGTTGTCCGAAATGATGTTTTATTAAAGTTAGTGCGAGGTTTTTAAGCTTAAAAGCGCAAGACGAGAGATAATCTGAGTCAAAGTTAGGCAAAGCTTTTCCGGACAAAGTCAAAGGTATGGTGCTGATTGGAAGTTAAAAATGAGTTTTTAGGCTTTTTCGAGTCCGCTTGAGATTTGAAAACATTAGCGAAAGCTATAGTATCTTCATTAAATGGTTAGGGCGCGTTAATAACTTTTCAAAAACTATTTTTTGAAAACGTTTGGACTTTTTAAAAACAAAAGGTCTTTAAATAAATACACTAATGGATTAAAAATAGGAAGTAGGAGTTTAGGTTTTACGTAGTGCGTTTCGTTGTAGGATTGGATTTAACAAACATTAAAAGAAGGTGTTAACGTCCGAGGATTTCAAACTTTCCTAAGATAGTGACTTTCCAAAATTAGAAAGTTTCCGAAAATAAAAAGTTTTCATCGAAATGTCGTAAATAAACTAAAAATATAATTTATTCGTAGAGTCACCTTTTTATTAACGGAACTAAGACACAAACATACGGAGGTTCCATGAGTTCTATAAATTATTTTGTCGTTCGTTACATATATATTCCATTCCTAAGGCGCGTCATTTTTAGGTCGTCGTTAGGACTTCTTGATTTTCGTGCTTCATATGTTGACTTTACCTTTGCTCACCACTGCTTAAGGTGAGTT
>BQNB010114522.1:11370-21738 GCA_026074375.1 Tanacetum coccineum
TAAGCTTTTATGCATTTTTCTTTCATTAGGGGCATTTTGGTCATTTTACTCTTATTGAGATTTTTAGGTTTTACAAAGGACCTATTTTGGGCATAAACACACGATTTACGGGTTAAACAGCCGTGAAAAAGTGTATAAAATGACACCTCATCAAGTGCCGTATGCCAATTGGCGTATGACGAATGTGCATTTTATAATGGTGCTAAAACTTAGTTGACTAGTAGCATCACGGACGTTTTTTGCACTTTTGATATTTGACGGACCAAATGTGCAATTTGGCCAAACCACAAGGACCATTTTTTCAATTCTCTCGAGATTTGGGACTAGACATAGAAACAAAATCTAACTCATTCATGGTTGTAATTAGGGGTGTGAATCGGGTCGGGTCGGTCGGGTTCGGGTCAATCGGGTCGGGTCAATTCGGGTCAAAGCTCAAAAAAACCATACCCGAACCCGACCTTGTTTAAAACTCAGGTTACTCGGGTCGGGTTAATCGGGTCGGGTCAATTCAGGTCGGGTCAATTCGGGTTCGGGTCAACCTGAATTTGAGTAAAATGACAAAAAAATTCTTTTTTTTTCTTTTTTAAATAGAAAATCTATTAATTTATATTGAAAAAAAAAAACTTTATTCGGGTCAATCGGGTTGACCCGAACCCGAGTTAGCCAAAACATTTCAACCCGAGACCCGACCCTATTTAGAACTCGAGTTAGTTGGGTTGACCCGAATAACCCGAATAAGATTTTAGACCCGAGTGACCCGACCCGAATAGGCTCGGGTCGGGTTCGGGTCGGTCGGGTTCGAGTCGGGTCGGCTTTTTTGACACCCTAGTTGTAATTACCAAGTTTTATGATGACGTACGTATTGTCAAACTTAATTATTAACGGATCTAAATAAAAAAAGGACATCCCATAAAAACATATTGTGAAAACAGTCCATTTAGTTGGTCATATAGCGATAACCAAACACTTTACACAAGTACAATCATAAAACCATACTGGATCGAGATCGAGGGAAAAAAATGGATGGTAGATTGGAAGGAAAAAGAAAAAGAAAAAAAAAAGACACGTGTTATAATGTGGTTACATTTTATATTCTTTAGAGTAAATTACATGGTTAGTCCTTGTGATTATACAAAAATTGCAACTTTAGTTTCTAACTCTCAAAAATTAAATTGATAGTTCTTGAGGTTTTCAAATATGCACACCGATAATCCCAGCATGATTAACTTTTATTTAATAATGATTTAAATACCTTTAAGATTTTTATCTAAATCCACATATACATGTCTTTCTACTACACATAAATTCAAACACCTCCTTTATACAACCTAAATACATTAAAAAGTTAAAATTAATTTTTTTATAAAAAAATAAAATACACTAAATATCATTAAAAGAAAAAGATCTTTATAAAAATCAAATGATATCACAAAAAATAAGTAATTTAAAACTAACTTTTTATGACGACACAAAATTAAGAATTATAATTATTTTCAGTAAAAAAATTCCAGTATCACATAAAAAAGGCGACTCAGCTCGCAATCAAGATGTAACTGTTTAGACCAAGCGCAATATAAGTGGCCGGATATACTTGAAAAAGAATCGATTCTATCTAAATCAAAAAATATTTACATTTGTAAATTTTTTATTGTTTACAGTTGTCGTTAAGAGAGTAAAAACTATATTTTCTTTTTTATTGTTTACGGCTGGACGAAAGATTAAAGAAGCGAGATGTTTGCGTTTATGTAGACTAGTGGTAGGGGTAGGGGTATTTTTGTTATTAGAAAAAGGTAAATTGTGTTAGGAACTGCCGGTGTACATATTTTTAAACCACATGGACTATTTATGTTATTTTTAAGATTTAGGGACTAAATGTGAAATATTGCTATAACCAAAAGGACTATCCATGTAATTTACTCAGTAATTATTTTCATGGTTGTTAAGATCCCGATCCTGATTTTAAGATCTTACGATTTTACGATCCTGCAAAGCAAAAACGATCCAGATCCTACATAGGATCTTTGTATGCTTAAGATCTTATAGGATCCCGATCTTGACCATAGGATCTTAAGATCTACTCCGATCCGATCTTACTTTTCTCAAACTAGAAACTAATGAAATACAAATTTATGGGTTGTGTTTCGTAGAATTTAAAAAAACATTTCCTAATCATAGTTTAGGAAAACATTTCTATGAAACATTCATATAATTTTGTGTTTATAATATATAATAATTTGTAGATTTGTATAATATTACAAAGACTATTAAATTATAGTAGGATCTTACGATCCCGATCCGACTTTACGATTTCGATTTTGGAAAGACGAAAACGATCCTGGATAAGATCCTGATCTTAAAAACCTTGATTATTTTTATGTGACTTTGTACTTGATCGTTTGTCTTCAAGTCACACACAATTTAAAAAAGTGGAAATCTAATCGTTCATAATCATTCACTCAATAAAAAAACACATCGACGAATCTTTCATCTCATCAAAAGTTAGATATATCCATGTTTTTCTTAAGCTCTATGTAGGGCTGTAAACGAACTGAACGTTCAGTGAACATTTCGTGAACCGTTTGGTAAAAAGTTCGTTTATGTTCGTTTATTTATTAAATGAACGAACATGAACAACATTTTATGTTCGTTTAGTTAAATGAACGAACATGAACAAAAGTCTTGTTCGCTCATTTATGTTCGTGAACGTCTGATTATTCGTTCGTTTATGATCGTATATATGTTTATGATCATCTATCGTATATTTTTTATTATGTAGTTTAAAAATTGTTTTACTTAAACAAAACAACACTTATAAAACACAATATGGTGTATATTATTGTGAATTTTATGTTTATTAATGAACGAACATAAACGAACATGAACAACCTTATTTCTTAATAAACGAACATGAACAAGAAAATTTGTTCGTTTAAGCGACCGTGTTCGTTTATTTGTCCGGCTAAAATTAAATGAACGAACATGAACAAGGCTCTGTTCGTGTTCGTCCGGTTCGTTTACAGCCTTAACTCCATGTCCTCGGATCCTTGAATGCTACCTCACATTAACAACCTCCTCGAAATGGCAATCCACTATCAGCTAGTCGTCGACTTCAGTGTCTCGGGATTTCATTCACGTTACTGAATCATTGAAGAAAAGTTTATAAGAACACTCCAGTAATCTGATCTTGCTTTTTGTAAGCAATTCTAGGGAAAAGTTGTGAGCTCAGGTTTATGCGTCAGGTATTTAGGTGCTTTTGGCATGGACGTCTCAACCTTTCCCAAAGTCTAAAGCAAAATTTCTCGGAGTTATGCCGATGCTCAAGCAAAGCATTGAGCAACGTTATGACATCAGAGGGTGCAGCGTTACAACGTCGTTGATGCCCACGTTATAACACCAACGTGCGTTGTAACGTGGGCTTTTTAAAAAAAGTAGTCGTTGGCTACTTTCCAACAGTTGCTTTTTAATTTTTTTTAAACTACCCACTTTATATATATATTAAACCACCATTAAACCATTTTTTCTCACAAATTACTCAAATCCTCTATATAAAAAAAACTTAATCATTCACAATGGATATTATCAATGTGATGAAAATCGTAACATATTTTTCCGAGGTCGACTGACGAAACCAGACGTTTGGTTTAATGATGGCCAAGCGTTAAAAGATAAACCAAACCGTTTCAAAAAGAACAAAATAGACTTCGGGCCTTACCTGTAACCCGATCTACCGTGAACGTGACGATGCCGAAACACGTTTGATGCGGGACTATTTTATTGACGGTTGTAAGTATCCGTTATACTATTTTCGATGAAGATATCGTATGAGCGGTTAATTCCAATGTATCAGTTTTAAACGACTTTTTGGTCGTTCTATATACATCTTGTGTTATTGATCTATGAAGTAACATACCCCGGAGATCCTTATTCCGCTGCGACCCATTTTGGGGGTGTTACACTCCCCCTAAGGGAGGTCACTCTAATTTATAAGAAACTTAAACCTAGCATACTATGCTTCGTCTTTAGTCTCGAGCTCGTAGACTTTTGATGAGGTGTCATTTTATACACTTTTTCAGGGTCGTTTAACCCCTTAAATTGTGTGTTTATGCCCAAAATAGGTACTTGATCGTTCCTTTTCAGGTATTTTGCATTTGGAAGGCATTTGGAAGAATTACACGTGACTTGGGCTCATTTGGAGAAGAAACGGACAAGACTACAGATCTACACCAACATCTCTCAAGATAATGTTCTTAGCGGCTGGAGACGGCGTCACAGATACAACGTGACGCCGTCACAACGAAGACCAAGACGGTGTCACAAGATTCCATGACGGCGTCAAAGCACACGACCCATCCCATTATCTAGAATATTCTCTTTCATGACGGCGTAACGATTAAAACGTGACGCCGTCATAGCGATTTTCCTATATATACAACCCGAATTTAGGGTTTTAAGTGTGTAACTTTAGAATAAAAAGAGGGTACGAACCCTAGTTCGTTTAGCAGCTGTTAGGGACGATGGTAGGGCCTAAAAACCCTATTGTACTTCCTCCAACTCATGTTTTAATCAAGTAAGGTTTATTTAATCATTCAATATGTCTATGTGTTGTTTGATTCATCTATGTTCTTGCTTTATCTTTAACATGCTTGGCTAAACCTCCTATTGTGTTTATTTATGATTGTATGAAACCTAGAATGTAGATCTTAGTGGTGTTGCTTCTTGTGATGGATGTGCATGTTAGGTCTTAGAAAACTAGCTTTTGTCTGTATCGCTGTTGATATGTCTAGGAAAACATGATTGTGTAGAAAGGATACCATCGGGTAACAGTCTTCATACTACCTTGCCCCCTAATATGGTTGATCCACTCTTAATATATTTCACATGCACTTAGTATACCCTTAGGGGCCTTGTAATAGTCTTCATACTACCTTACTTGTGCGTTGCCTTAACAGAATACTAAGTAGACGGCGGGTTCGTGTAATTCGTTCATGACTTAGGAAATAATTACACAGATCATCACAGGTGTGACAAAGCAACAACACTAGGAGAAGCAATCTAGGAAGTAATACATGATTAAATAAACACATTTTTTTATTATATTGTTATCACCATTAGTTTAGATTATTATTTAGTTTAATAGCTAAAACCAAACCATTCTCTCTAATATATGATTTTACTTGCTTTCATAAAATATAAAAACACAAAAAGAATCTTCCCTCAACCCTTAGAATTCTGTTAGACCGTGATCAAGCCTTCCCAACCTATTCCTCGAGCAAACAATAACAACCCCGAGTATTGCCTATACTACTACTACAACGATTAGGTGCTCTGCCTAAGGAGTTGTAAAACTTCGTGTAGAAGTCTAACGACGACCGCATCAAGTTTTTGGTGCCACCGCTTGGGGAATAGTTAAGTTTCGATCATTGTTTAATTTAGTTCTACTCGCTTAAATCATTTCAAGTGAGATTTTAATTCCTGTCATTAGCTTTCTTGTGGTCTATCTTTTTCTTTGTGCCCTTTGTTCGTTACATTTGTAAATTTGTAAATTATAATGAATAGGTATGGTTATTCTAGCGTAGGTAGGTTTGATGTATTCTTCCGTAATCAACTCTTGGTGTTCCAACAACATCAAGATGAATCTCTCTACGATTCATGGGCTCGTTTCAAAGACATAATCCGAAAAGTCCTGAATCACGGCCTTAGTTTATGGACCCTAATTGAAATCTTTCTTAAACATCTCAACTCGTTATCCCATCATATCATCAATTTAACAGCAGAAAGGGATCTTAGGAAGTTTAGTGATATAGGAGCATGGTATGCCATAGAGGATTGTGCCCAATATGATAAAAAATGTAGCAACCCAACAAGCTCAATATCTGATGAAACAATAGCAAATCTAAATGCTTAAATAGTTAGGGATGATATGGTTAGGGTACAGGTACCTAGGTGCATGACATGGTTAGATTACGATAAGCATGTAGATAGCCTAAGTATGATGGATAATGTGGTAGGAGTTACAAGCCTTGAGAGTACCACACAAACCCTACCGTCATTTGAGGAATACACACCGCCCGTGACTTACCCAGAAGAAGTAGAAAAGACTTTAGGAACCCCGATAGAGGTAGAACCTTTGAACAAAACAAAACTAGAGGAAGTAGGCTTGAATTGTAATCACAACACTCCTCTTAGTTCTAGGGAAGTTCCTAGTTTTGATGGACCGGAGCCTCAACCTTTACTCAATAGTCCATCCTTAGATGTAAGTCTAGGAGACGTAATAGGCCCCGAACCACCCATCAAACCACATAGTCCGGATAGTTCTAGGATGAAGGTAGTAGATTATTTAACAACTCAAACACCGCCTTCACCTCACGTGGCAAATTCCCATCCTAAGGGTGTGTATAGTTATTATAACCCAGGTATAGATGACCCTAAGAGACATTATGGATTTAAACCGGGTTTATTAGGAAAAAGTGTATCCCTAGGTGTTGATATTTCAAATTGGGAGATGTTTGATGATGATTGGGGATTAGAATCTAAGGAAGTTTCTCCTCTAGGAGAAGAACTTAGTTTATTTGATAGGCCAAATGAAGTAGAGAGAGGTAGAATTCTAGAAGCACACCGTTTAGAGCCTATTCTTCAACAACAAATTTCTCAACGTATGGCTCCTTCTCATCACGATGGTATGTACCGTTACTATCACCCGCACTTGAACTCAAGTGTAGGGGAACCCTCCCCTTTATCTGTTAAATAAGGGTAGAGTCAGGCTCGTGACTCGAACAAAAACAAGCGCTTTTTGGGAGGCAACCCAATATTTACTTTTCCCGCATATTAGGAGTGTCTTGTGTTTTAATTCTTTATTGTTTGTTTTATTATGTTTGAATTATTTTGACCAACTAATATGCAAAAATTGAAATGAAATAAGACATGATTAAAAGATAGGCATGGGGTGCCTCCCACGAAGCGCTTGTTTTTGTTCGAGTCACTAGCTTGACTCCGCCCTTATTTATAAGGTAATAGGGTGTCTATCCCCTCACTTAGGATCATGTGTGGGTGGAAGTAGCAATAGACACAATTAGGGTGTAAGTACGCTACAGGATAGGGAAACGATGAATAGAAATCATTACGTCAGGAGATAATAAATTTCCTTATCTACCTTACTGTTTCAGATGTTTTGAACATTTCATATAGGGATCATTAGTTTGAGTATGAAATGAAAGGATTGGAACTCAATGATGATGAATGTACCGGTGATCTCCGTTACTGTGGTTGAGGGTCTTTATGCGAGAAAAGTCTTTAGAGTCCTCTACATCCTTACTCGGACGACATTCTATCCCTTTCTCTCAACCATGGTGACATTCAAGATCTCGTTCGAATTCTTCCAGAAGATCATCCAATATTGATTTCAGTAGCCGGTGCTACATAATCTTCGTCAGGTGGTGTGGTTTGTGTATATGGTTAGCAGGATCAAAGGTTTGTATATTATCAATTACATCAGGAATGTGTAGGTGTGAGGAATTGCATTACTCGTTCTTCGTGTTCAATCGGTAATATCCACATATCCAAAACATTCCCTACTCACCAATCTTCCTCATGATCATCACTCTAAATCATCATCTTATTCAACCAAATACTATCCTGATCTATGATTCTTGTTCATTCGCTCTTGAGTTTTCATATCATATTCTAAATAAGTCTATTCATGATCTAATCAAGGTCGGTAAATCCTTCTTATCCAAGGAGTGTTTGGCGTTTTTGTGTGGTAGTTGAGCGATAAAATTAAGTGTAAAGCCCATTGAGTAAGGATGTTAGTGCCTATTCATATCTTGGCCTTGTTTCAGCAACGCTACAAATTGTATTAGGTACAAGTATGTTTTCTAAGTCAAACATAGTTGCTTACCTTGGTAATATACTAAATACGTTCTTTTGCGATAAAGATTGAACCGGTGGAGGAGGAATGCCATGAGAATACGGATAGTAAAAAGTATTACTCTTATTCCAACGAGAAGAGCTAAAATCTGCCTCATCATAATGTGTTGTACTTCTTCTGGATCGAACATCATCCTATAATCTCCTTTCTTTTGAAGCTTCTATAGTATGGTACTCGTCATCGTCATGTTCTAATGTCGACTCCATTATCCAGGTTTCCTGAAAATCACTAGCAGGGATAACAGTAGATTGTGTTAATATACAAGAGAAATAATACTGAAATAAAACTATTATACAAAACTCATAATTTTTAACAACCTAATTAACTCCCCGGTAGTGGCGCCTAAACACTTGATGCGTATTTTCTTTTAAATATTCATTAATCAAGTTTTACATTTATAAAAACATCGTTTACGTTACTCGCACTAACGCGCAGAGAACCCGATAGTCGAGTAGTGTAGTTTTGGTCAATTATCCGAGGTCGTCCAAAGAGATAAAGGAGCTGATACAAATCTGAGTTTAAATTGTCTGTCACTTTAAAAAGCTGTTAAGAATATTTGATTGTAAGAGAATTGAAAACTTTAAAGGAATGAACTAAGTACGGATTAAGAGAAGGAGATACGATCTAATTTACTTTTTAATTAACATAATGATTCAATGATTCTACTAATTGGGACAAGAGTCAGATGATATGGTTTCATCAAATCCTTACTTATCTCACGAAAGCCCAGTCTACAGGTCATAGTAACTAAGACTGTGTCCCACTGGTCATGGTAAGCGAGCATCATATTCGGCATTCTTATGATCAAAGTAATATAACCAAACAGATAACCAATATTAACAAGAGATAAATGAATCATAATGATAATTAATAAGAAAAGCTTAGTCTGAACATGGTATTCATACAATCAATATCACTGTTAATTAATATAAAGTAGATGAAAAACATATTTTGAATAAATCAAACCAATTAGTACGATGATGATGATATATATATAGTACGTACACAGAAAATTACGTACACGACATTTGAAACTACGCAAAGCTTCTAAATGATCTCATTTCCATTCAATCTCATTTCAACTATTACCATGATTCATAAATCATGTACTTCAATCTCATACACATATCTCTCACAAAACGCATAAAACACATAAAGAACACACTTAAACATTTCAAATAAATTCTAAACAAACTGACCAACCGGCTCAAACCATGGTTGTCACACAAATGGAAGGTTTACGACGTAACATAAGTGTTTATGGCATAACTGAAGTGATTATGGCGTAACGTAAGTGGTTATGGCGTAACATAAGTGGTTATGGCGTAACATAAGTGGTTATGGCATAACAGAAGTGTTTATGGCGTAATCTCTTCAGCAACATTGTAGTTATAGCAAAATTGTGGCTTTTCAGTTGTGATCCGGCTTTAACCTAAAGCACGAAAGTTGTAGATATCACTTTCCTCTTTCTATGGCGGCTTGAATCGACTTCAAAAGAGTTAGTATGAAGAAGTTATGGTTAAAATACTAGAGCACATTTCCTGAGATATCCTAAGAGCACTTCTTCTTCGGCTTCGTTTCTTCACATAATTCTTTCACGAGCCTTTCATAGTAACTCCAAATCATAAGAGGATAGCTTCACATATATTATTCTTTCGTAGAAGCATCCATTAATCATGTCACTAAACTTCAATACCTTGTTTATCTTGATATTATTGTCTAATTCTCGTGTTTCTTGCCAAATGCTTGCGTTTTTTCCTAAAAACAACAAAATAATTGATTAAGTATCATATTCAGGTATTTATAAGATATTTGCAAGCATTTTCAAGGGGATTTTGACCCTAAAAAGTATTATATATTTGATGTCATCATGTACTTTTTAGCAAAAATCTGCGATTTGACGTGTTCTTCTAGTGATTTGATCAGAAATTGCAAAACTAATGATTTGATCAGAAATTGCAAAACTAGTGATTTGACCTAAATTGCAAAACTAGCGATTTGACCTAAATTGCAAAACTAGCGATTTGACCTAAATTGCAAACTAGCGATTTGACCTAAATTGCAAAACTAGCGATTTGACCTAAATTGCAAAACTAGCAATTTGATCAAAAATTGCAAAACTAGCGATTTGACTTGGTCTACACCTGCAGTGTGACCTTTCATTTAGCAGTTTGACTTAGTCAACACCTACGGTTTGACCTTAGTGCGGTTTGATCTCTTACTTTAGCAATTTGACTAAATCAAAACCAGCGATTTGTCTTGTTCTTCTAGCAATTTCGCTAGTTCATCCAGAGGTTTGACATAGTTCATATAGAGGTTTGACATAGTTCATCCAGAGGTTTGACAGATCATCCAGAGGTTTGGCAACATTCAACCAGAGGTTTGATCCATTCATCCAGTGATTTGATGCTCATATCACGTGGTTTGATCATTTACCCTTAGAA